>JAVKLA010000047.1:21591290-21629705 GCA_034782735.1 Sagittarius serpentarius | reverse complement strand
GGTCCTCCCCTCCCCGCCCGTCCCGTCCCCTCCCGTCCCGTCCTCCCCGTTCCACCCGCTTCTTTCTTCTTTTTTTTTTTTTTTTTTTAATTTGAAAACATTGCGCCGCAGTCTGGGTGTAATCCAGGCGCTTTGGAGCACTTCCTTAAAATTTCAGAGATGAGCAGCCATAAGGATCTGGCCGAGAAGGGGTGTTCATTGATTCAAATGGGAGGGAAGCGGCGGGGCGGTGGAAACGTTGCCCCACGCAGGAGCGGGTGCGGACCGGTCTGTTTTCGCCTCCCCGAGTCAGCTACAGCACTTCGGTTCATTCAGAGCCCGAGTTCAAATTGCTTGCGCCTGAAATTTGCAGAGGGGAGGCAGGTATGAAGGTTGTAAAAGCCGTTAGGAACTTGTAAAATTAGCAGCCCCTGTGCGCTTGAGGGGAACGGCGTTAGAGGAGAAGTTGCTGACTTCCGAATAGCGGTGCCACCAGAAGTTTTCCTCCTTGCGATGCAGCCTGTCACAGCTGGAGGTTTTCTTTCGCCCTGCTCCACAAAGTTACCCCCTCTGTGAAGGGACGGTTTCGCTCTGTAGTCGTTATTAAAGAAGATGCACGTAGTTAGAAACGGTGTGTGTGAAGAAACAACTTCCCACTGCAGCAGTCGATTCTAAGGAAACTTTTAATTTTGTGCTTCAAGAAACCTGATTACTTCTTGGATTACTTTTCTACCTTGGTCTAGAAGGTATGGTAACGCTACCAGACGTTGTGCAAAGCATTCTGCTTTCAAAATTGTTAAAAGTTAATAATACTGTGTCAGGAAAAAATTGTAGCTTATTGTTGCAAATTATCTCAAAAAAGCGATGTTTTGTGGAATGCAAGAATTTTTAGACCAGTATGGCCACTGGCTTAAACTATGTAAATTATTGCAGAGGAATGTAATATTGCTTCTTTTTTCTTTATCTTTTTTCTTTCTTTTTTTTTCTTTTCTTTTTTTTCCTTACACTGAGTCTGCTTACATGTATAAGTGCAAACAGTGTTTTCAAAGGACTTATTGTGGGGATCAAAAGTTAGAATGAGAGCTTCCTAACTATTTTTCTTTTCAATAGCTAGATGCTACCAGGGTCACATCCATACACATTTACTGTCCAGCCACACAAAAAATACCCAAATGAAATAAACCAGTTATCTAATCCTGATTATATTTCATGCATTCACCTTAACAACCCATTTGCTAGACTTTAATAGTCTGTTTTTAAAATTAGATGCTGTAATGCATTGTAGGGGCCAAATCCTTTAAAAGACGCACTCTTTTAGCTTCAGTTGACTGCTCACATCAATTGTGACTCAGACGCATACTTCAGTACCATGTAGTATGACTCTGTATTAAACTGTATCAGTGATCATTGAAAAGTAAAGAAAAAGCATATTAATATATTGCATTTAAAAATAAGTACTAAAATTCCTTCCAAATACTTGGAAAGACTTTATCTGAATCAACTAAGCAGGGGCATGTTCTGAGTGGCTTGCGGCACTGCTCTCTCGCCTTGCTAGTGAGTCGCATGGTTTGAGGTGTGCAGAGTCTTAGTGAAATAGAAAAATTAAGGATAGGATGGCTTTCTTATATGAACATGTAGTTGCTTCTGAATTTTCCAAACCAAATTTTTGCCCTTAAGTAACTTTGTTTATTCTTCTTGCTCTTCTCCAATGAGGGAAATTGTAAGTCAAAAAAGTGAGAATGGATTTCTTCGTGTTACCATGAAAACACCCAGTATTCCTCTTCACAGGTTGATATAAAAGTAGCATGCAGTAGTTCATGCTACGTCCCTTTTCCAAAAGGTGTCATTGCTTGCATGCAGAAGCTTCTTTCTAACATTGACATGCTCTCCTTTGACTTTAACTTATAAATGTTTGTTTTAAAACTGAATAAAAAATACAAGATATACTGCTTAGACAGCCATATACATCCACCCCCTCAAGATACCTCAATCCTTAGCAAAGCTCCACCAAGTTTTATTTCGATGGCTGTATGTCTTATTGCTTTATCAAAGCCTTTGAAACTGCTGTATGTGGACATGAGAAACTAAGTGTAGACCAAGTGCAAAACCAAGAACTCTTAAAATGATAGTTGTCCTTCTGATAGCTGTGCTTAGCAGAACTGCGTGGGGGAAGTATCCAAAATACTGCAGAGCTCTGCACTTCCCTTAGTTCAAGTTTCTATTGTCCCAGACTTGCATCCAGCTTTAAAGATTTTCTCAAAAATATTAATATTGGTGACTATCCATGTGGTCTTCTTATTTTTCTCTTTTTTTTTTCTTTTGAGAAAAGTAGCCTAAACTCAAAATTTGATATACTGCAAGTTTATTAAAAAAGAAGTAGAAATTATATCCCTAATGATAAGGTAAATTCAAGATAAAAAGCCAAGGAGAAGGGAGGTTTATCCACCGAGTGAGAAGACTGACCAGAATGAAGTCAATGGAAGTCCAATGTTGGACATACTCAGCCAGGATTTCAAACCTAATGCACCGATACGTGCATGAGTCCTCTACCTCTTGGGTACAGCTTCCAGGGGAAGCAACAGGAACTCAGGCATAATGTGGAATTGTACTGACCATCCTAATTCAGTCAGGAAGGGCTGGTGGACCCCAGTAATTAAAGAGGGATCACTAATCTCTCTGGCCCAACATAATGATGGGAAGACAAGGCAGAGGATTCTTGTCTCTTTGCCCTTCATGCTCCCAGTAACTGGAGAAGCTTAGACACTGATTCTGTGTGCATCATTTATCCCAGCTGACTATTTCTCAGGGCAGCTACCTAACTCCAAGTGAGAAAAGTGAGTTGGTGTATTTTCAATAGGTCCCATACTCAGGAGTTGCAGTAGAGAGACAAGCTTCTCATACACCTGTGGCTTTCCACCTCGGCTCCTGGCTGCCAGTGCCCACTCTGGGAATGATCTGGTTGCATGTTTCCTTATATAAGCATGAATGACACCTTTGTCATTTGTGTTACATGCAGTGTACAATAAAAAAGTGCAGTAGTCTTCATCTCGGTGTTACTGTAGCAGTTTTCCTTTCCCTTGTGGACCTTAATGCCAAAAACCTGGTCTGCTTGCCACTTCCACTGCATAGCAATGCAGAAATGTAAGTGGAGAATCAATCCGCAGAGTTTTACAACAACGCAAAACTTGTTTCTCATCATTAAAATTGGATAACTCCAAAATGAAGCCAAAAACATTTCCAGACATATTTTATTTGAGCTTAGGTACTTCTTATGCTAACACCACAATCTTGCAGAAAACAAGGAAATGGGTCCAGTCTGTATTTCAGCAACAGAAAACAAGGGCATAATGAATTGTATGCTATTCTGGCAGATCATTTTTGACAATGTTTTCTTAAAAAATCCAGAGGGTATCAAAAGTCATGGATCACAGCCTAATTGTGTGGCTCTTTGTCAGGAAAAACTTCCACTGAAGACTTGTGGGATTTTTTTGTTCTCCTGTTTCATGTGCAAGAAAAGATGGGTCCATAGTGAATTTTATTGTTTTTCAGTCAAGATTCACATGTGTACTTGATTACATTTTGACCAGTCATTACTTTCTACTATTATTAAAAGTAATAGAATTAAACCAAGGAAAACATAGTAAAGTAGTAAAATGTAGTGCAGCAATAATGGGACCTTTGGAAAAAGTTGTCATCCTTAGGAGCATAAGGCGAGATGCACTGCTGGCACTGTAGTGGGCTCCCCTGGAATTCCCCTCCCAAGCGACAAACCCTACTTTTCTAGGGAGTGTAAAATCACACAGAAAGAAAGGTTTAGGAATGATTTTTTTCTTCTCAGAATCCTTCCCAAAAAAAAAGAAAGGTGAGGGGAAAAGGCTGCACTGCTGAACAAACGCCGTTGGGTTAAATGCAGTTGGTAGATACCTTCAGAAGGATATCAGGAATATATTATGTCAGTTGAGGTACGGATTCTCGTCAGTTTTTCTGGGAGTATGATTCCTTGGGAAGCATTTGTAAAAGCTTGCAACTCTATGCAAGACTCAAAAGAGGATAAACCTATTCCTCACTGGTATTTGTTTTTGTAATCTAAAGATCTTTTTTTTCCAATGCTGGAGGGGAACAGCATTTAGAGATGAGTGTGAACTCCATCTAAGGGAAGATAGGCAGCCTTTGTCTTGTCAGCTTTATGGCAACTTTTAAACAGGAGGCTACTTTAAATACCTTCCACTCATCCAAAGTAGCTGCAGGAGTTTTACCTCGGTAGTGGCTATCCAGCAAAATGGACTGATTTCAGCTGGGAAACTCCCTGCTTCCAAGGTCAACTGCGGTTTGTTGTCCCTACATCTGTAATCTGTACATAAACATAACTACAGCTTGGAGTTAACAAGAGTTTTGTTTGCTTCCTAAATTTAAACAGAATTATGTTAGCCCCTGAGGGTATGTTGTGATGCATCTTTATTAAAGCCCAAGAACTTCTGCCTCACCCTTCTCCTTTAAGACACACCTTCCTCCATGCTTTAAGCTGGTGAACAAGAAGAGACTGCAGGTTTTCTTGCACTGAGCAGGTCACTACCAACACAGTGTGGTGACTGCAAAGGTAGGTCCTAGTCCTGAAAAGATACATGCGTGTTCTTGGCTTTGTCTGCACCATTGCAAATTCGTGGGGATAGGACAGTGCAGGTTTGGGACCTGCACGGCATGCTCATGCTTCTTATATAAATGCCTCAAAAGGCCATTCAGACCGCAGTTTCTGAAGAGCAGGCACACTGAAATTGTCCTAATTTTTTAAGCTATGGGAACTGTCCACTCCTTTAGCTTTTTTTGAAGTGTATTTCATGTGAAGTTTCTTCTTCTGATCCCAGTTGCTCTAGCTTTCTCAGTAAAACAGAAACTTGCTCTGTAAGATAGATCTGATTCCCCGCTGCATTGCTTCATTTTTCCGCTTGCGTCAACTCACTGAGAACAGTGGAGCAATTGCAATATAAAGCTGGAATTGTCCGTAGCGGATTGGGTCCAAAATATTTGCAAAAGCAGAGTGAGTTAACTGAAACATGTAGTGTGGAGAAACTTGCTAATTCATTTCAATTATAGTAATTTTAAGAGTTATTTTTAGGTTTATTTAGGTGAAAAAAAAATCACACAGATCTCTAATATGCTTATTCAGGCTGATAATGTCCTTTAATAATCCGTAACAGCTTGAACAGTTTGAAGGGAAATTAGGAAGCAATTCTGTGATCATGAAGCAGAGTTATTGAAACCTCCTATAATTTGGACAAATTGACTACTGATATATTGTTGGGGATACTTGGCAATAACATTTCTAGACAAAAAGGGATCCTTTTATGTTTTCTCTATTGCATATTTAGATATGCTTGCTAAGGACATCCTATGCTTTTTAAATCATATATATATATGGATACAAAAAGTCCAGTTTTGCATCTGCTTCTTGCCTTCTCTTGAGTGAAAGCCCTCGAAGAATATTCAGGAGCTCAATTTGGCCACTTGAGAATGTGCTATGTTCTTAGACTGAGTGCCTTAATTTACACACCTCACCTTATTGTAGGCTGTTTATTTATAAGATGGAAATGTGTGCATTTTCGTTGTCGTGGTGAACTTATTCCACTTTTCTGCTTGATTTTTAGTGAATAAAGGTGACAGAGTTTAATGAATTAATAAAATGTGTCCTTAATTAGGAAAATTACCTTCATATTTTTGTCATATTGTGGGAACAGTTTATAATTACTCTGGTTGCAATTCAAAAACTTGAAGGAAGAACCTTTTTCATATTTGCAATGACATCAAGTCCAGTAATTTGCACTCAGTCAAAAAAAGAACAGATTTTTTTTTACTGTCTCCTTTAACGATGCATTGTTACATGAATATAGCTCAAACACAGTAGAATGCTAAGAAGAGTGCATATGGAAAACATATACATGCATACAAGATGCATTTTTTATCATTCTTCAGTGCTTTGAAAATGAATTCCCAAAGAACTGAGAATTATGTAGGATCTTTGAGACAACTTTTTTTACACTTTCACAATTGTTCACTAACATGGAAATTAATTTTACATGTGCCAGACATATAAATGTTGCACATCTGCACTGTTAGCATAGTTCTTTTCTTAATCTTGTGTGTTGAATTAAACTGCTTCCTTCATTTTGCGGACAGGAGCTCTCCATTGAAATTTGACTGTATGCTCATAATTATATTGTCAATTCATGTAGTTAACCAGAATTTACACTAGGCAGGAACAGAGAAAAGTCTGAATAAACTAAACATCTCCCTAGACATTGTAGAAAACGCTGAATATGGAACTAGTGTAGAGGGAGAGAAATTGATTCACTTAGTTTTAAGCTTTTTTCTGTTTTAATGCAGTTTTTAAAGACCTGGAGGGTTTTTTTTAAACAGAAATGGAAGTACACTGAAGTGTTTATTATGACTCTCAGTCTTCAGTTTTCAGAAAGGACCACCCCTCATCTTTGTAGTTATTATTTACATTGAGCTGTGTGATGAGCCGGAAATTAAAAATAGAATTAAAATGGTTCTAAAGTAGAGTCATTCACAGAGATTGTGAAGTCTACCATATTAAATTACAATAATAAAGCCAATTATCAGCTGCTTGCTGAGATATTGGACGTTTTTAATTAAAACTAATTTGTAGGATTCTAGCAATTTTCTTCCAAGTATTTCCACTGGTTGTGCAATACATACTACCTTTTACCCGTGTTTAACAGTCTTCCTGTTGTGTGTTTGGTCGTATATGAAGTT
The DNA here is from genome assembly GCA_034782735.1 of Sagittarius serpentarius. NCBI lineage: Eukaryota > Metazoa > Chordata > Aves > Accipitriformes > Sagittariidae > Sagittarius > Sagittarius serpentarius. The sequence continues at coordinate 21,622,955 of JAVKLA010000047.1, read as the reverse complement.
AAAAGTATATTAAAAAAAAAATTAGGTCTTTTGATTAAAAGAAAACTAAATGTTAAATACTTTTACAGGGGTGTCTTTATTCATCTCCTCTCTTGTTTGTTGGTTCAAACTCATCGACTTCAGTGGATGCAAGACACCTGATTCTGCTAGGTTGAGACCCTTTGGTGCAATTAGAAATGAAGCTGTATTACCATTCTGCAGATAGGTGCAACTCCCAGCTTAAAACCAAAAAGGCTGATCACACATACGTGATGATACATACCACTCCTAACTTCTTGTTAATGTGCAAATTCTCCTGTCAGGTATGTTAAGGCCTATAGGTGTTCAACGGTACTGTGTTTTTCAGGCTGCAGCCTGATTTAGCTTTATTAATTTATTTATTAAACTTCTCTTTATAGGTCATGGGTGGTTGAATCTAGGACCCGTTTGAGGAGCTTCGCTTCAAATTAGGTTGTAAAGTGGGTTGAGGTTTTATGTTTTTAGTTGTTGCTTTGGATTTTTAGTTTGCGAAAGCTGCAGCCTATGGGATGAGGAGCCAATGAGACATGTCAAAGACCACAAAGAGAGGACGTGCTCACACATGAGCACTCCGTTAGGGCCAGCTGCTCCAATGACCTGTGTGAGAGGTCCTTTTTCCTGCCGAGAGGCTGCTTGCACAAGCAGGGGTTGCGAAATCGGCCCTTTCCCCGCTGTGGCTGTGGAAGCAAGGCTGGGGTTTGCCTCTGCTTATTTGTTTTATCGCAGTTAACCCAGAGCCGCAACTGCTGCGGAACGCATGTTCCCCTCTCATTTTGTATTCGCAAGAGCACCTGCAGAACACCAGGTCCCTTGTAGAAGGTTTCTTCTCCCCCCATCCAGTCCTCGTGAGCGCTCGTATTTTCTGCTCTGAGGCTTCATGGAAAAGTGTAACTGCCCCCGCGGGGTGCACGCAAGACAGAAATGTTCCTTTAGGGACCTTTCTCAGTGCTCAGTAAGGCTACACCTACAAATAGTCTGGAAACATGCAGCTGGACGTGGTGTACATTTGTGGACTTTGTGCAGCACCAGAAGTATAGTTGAGCTATCTGTAGATGAAAGGACAGGTCTGAGTTTAGGTGTGCTGGTATTAAGTCCAAATTGGCTCCACAAATGTCAGAATTTGTGATTTCATTTCCACACTGTAAGTGAAATCCCATTGTGCTGAATATGAAGCACGTGTTGTCCAAGAGAAGTCAGTAAATACATAGCTTGGGAAACAAAACAGAAAACGAAATAGCTAGCCTTTGGCATTGGATTAGGTCATTCCACTGAATTATATCAATGGCCCAGTCTTGCGATCTTTTAATATCCTAAGAGAGCAGGGTTTATAGAATGACTGACATGCTTACACGTTTGTTTGAATTGATAAAACACTGTATAAATGCTAAGCATTCATTTTCCTGACAAGGAGGCTTACTTCTGAATTTGCATTGTAAAACAGGAGACGGAATAATAAACCAAGACTTGCAAATAATTAATTTGCTGTATTCTGAAAGATTAGAAAATCTTGACCTTGCAGTGACTTCTTCCTATTTACACCTGGAATCCTAAAAGGTCCCAAATCCAGTTCTGGTTGTAATTGACACCAGGTATAAATGGAGCAGTACCTCAGTGATTCATGGGGCATATTTTGACGTATTCTTAAGACATAGCACAAGTTACCTTGTAGAGACAGTTGCAAGGAGGGAAATCAGTCACATGTGAATTTTCTTTGGGCTCAAGATAGTAACCTGGACAAATGCTGACTAATTTAAATCCAAAATTTTTGTGTGAGCGTGGTCAGGTGCTTCCTTATTTAAAACAAAATCAACATAGCCTTTCAGGTTTTTTGTGAGTTGATTATTAATTAGCTTAAGATTGCAATATTTGATTGTTTTTCCAAAGCATTGTGGTAGCTTCATCTGTGAATCTGGTATTTGGAGTCTGAAGAGGAAAATGTAAAGGTTAGAGTACTGTATCTGAAAAAACCTGGAAGAAATAATTTTATCTATTTTGAAGGGAGCTTTGAGCTTTTTTAATAAGGGACCAAGCTTTGAAGCCATTTGGATTCCTAAACAGAAGAAATATCTGTTATCACCTAGGTGCTGATCCCTTTCCTGCTCTAAATGAGAGCTACACACTTTCAGCATTTGAGAGCAAGATTGCTTCGGTCAGCTGCCCACCCACCCAGCTTTTGTTTTCTAACTTCAGGCTCCTAAGTTAGCTGCTAACCTAAATAGATGCGATTGCATTGAAGACAGTGAAGTCACACACACTTCTTATGCTAGTGATAAATTTGATTCTGTAGATACAACTTACAATGAAAAATTGCAAAATAATTCTTTTGCTTGCCGAAATGGACAGTTATTTAGGGTTTCATGTCATAAACGTTTCTAAAAGTGTTATTTTAGATAAATCTTTGTAAAGATTTATTAATTTACAAATTGATATCAAGTAGATACTTGAGTGCAAATCCTTGTATCTGTACATAGGGCTCTCTTGCTTTCCAGGAAGTCAGCGACAACATTTCTGCTGATTTGAGAGCAGAGGAGGAAAGGGAGGAAAAACAGGGCATTGTTTCATATTCGTAGATTTACCATACCAAAGGCAAAGAGGTAAATTCTACTCTTACCACTTAAAATTTAGCTCAAGACACATTATACCCACAACCAGTGTGAAAAAGCTTTTAATAGTCACAGAGCCAAGACCAACGCAATTCATTGCAGAATTGGGGGCAGGGAGTCCTGTCCTAAGCTGAATTTGGCTGGGATTAGTATTTATCAGATACCACAGGATATTCTAGTGTACAATTTTCCCCTGGGAGGGATTCAAAACACCCTTTAGGATTTTTTAAAGTTCTTTGTTTTTCTTTTATCAATTTGCTTAGTGCTTGTGGATCTTAGTCTACATTTAGGAACCGTGCTTAATTGTTCTAAGTAGTCATTATGGGAAAAAAATCCTTCCCTCATCACTTTTCCACCAGCTCTGTTTTCTCAACATGTTTCATCCCCAGGAAATGGATCAACTTTGCCAAATGTCCTAAAATCACCTAATTCAGGGATAAACCCTGAAGTCATCTCTTTGAGAACTTTAAGGCATCTGTTTCAGGACAGGCAGTCATGCAGCCTCACAGAAAGCAATCCTAGGAGTATTCTACTAAGAAAAAAATAAACTGTACTCCAGTTTACCTCCATTAAAAAAGGGAAAAAAAAACCAAACCAAAACCAATCTGTACTCTAGTTTACCACTCCATTTAAGAATTGGGAAGTGTTTTCAAACTGAATTCTGCCTGATGGCACCAAGAGGCAGGAAGGAGTACAGCTGAGAAGTGTGCTCCTTAAGTTGCAGAAATGCTGAATGTAAGGCTTGTCATGCCAGAGGCAGGTAAATTCAGGAATACAAAAGTAGAAGAAATTTTCTCCTTTACCGCCTCCTCCCCTTGTCACTCCCAGTCCTGCTGAAGCCCTGGCGATAGGGAGAAGGCAGGTGCAGTTGGAATAAAGTGCCCTTCATGAGTGCAGCTCCCTTCTCGTGGGTATTTTCTTGAGATGTTTTCTTTGGTTGGTTGGGGTTCACTGTACTCTGTGGAAAAATGCAGAGTAATGAACTGGTTAGTAGTAGCCAGGTGACCCTCAAAGGCAGTAATATGTTCACAGGCATTTCTTTTTTACTTCCTTTATGCTCAGTCATGCTTGCAGGAGAAATAAGGGACTATACCAAGCGCTTATACCATACCACCTGCCATAAATACACCACGTTTCCAGTAACTGAGCAGGCTACCATTATAGGGTTTTCCCTCCTGCAAAAGAAGCTGCATTTCCCACTGACTACTTCATTAAAAATGGACCTCTTGTAAGCTCTTCAGTCCCATAGGAACTGATGCAAATTGTTGAGTGGTAGGTGGCTTTCTGCATTTTGCATGGCTGTAGTCATTTCTGAGAATTACATATAGATGTTAAACAAATTGCTTGTCTGAAATTAAAGTTTAAGAGCAGATTAAAGCAAGACAGAGCATTATTGGATATTAAGCAGTGCTATGGTACATGTGCAACAGGAAGAATGCTCTGCAAGAGCACCAAACTTTTTTTGCAAATTGCATAGACCAAAATCTGTTCCCCAATCTATTTGTCCGCAGCTCTGCAGTCTACATGCTCTCTTTCTGCAAGTCTAGCATGGACCTGTTGAAGGACGCCAACTTTTGCAAGGGGAGGGCAGCAGTATATTGGATCTCAGATGTACTGATGACATTCAGAAGCAAGTGAGGAGACTGTAAAACTTATGAAATGAATAAATATGACCATGGCTATTACGCTTTCCCACTGCAGCTTGTTGGGTAGTAGGTTGAAGGTTTTGAGGGGAAAAAAAGTTATGGAAGCTGGGCTAAAAGGGTTAGGATAAGGTTGAACCCTTTCTGTAGCAACTCAAGCCACATCCTCCTCTGCTTCCAGCCCTCAAGAAAATGCATCTTCTTTAATTCCAGGAAACAGGGTGGATGGGGCAGGTGTCTCAGTTATAAGGAACAGCAAAGAGACAGCTCCTCTCTTGGTAGGATGTGAAGCCAGCCACAGCAGCTAAAGCCATGACTTAGCACACCGTGGCTGAACAAAGAGCTTGTAGGCTTTTCGTCCCCTCCCCACCTGAGGCTACCTCAGTGCCCACGCCATACTTCAAGGTGGGGACCAGGTTGTGCTGGGACTACCTGCTCCAGCAGCACATGTATTATCCAAGGGGCCACCAGCTGTCCACAGCCAGTGCTTCGAGCCCTGGGACCTGCAGGGTCCCCTTCCAACTGAAAATGTGAATTTTGTTTCTACCCCACTAACCCTCCGCATGCTCCCTGGTGCTTGTGGTCACTGGTTTCTGGCTCCTTGGAAGGTGGTGTGTCGCAAGCGGAGAGCAGGAGCTTCCCGGTATCGCTCGCCATGCCGTGGAGCCAGCCATCTGTCAGCAAAACAGGAAGGCACGGGTTCCCTTTCCCTCCTGGGCTTATTTTGCTATTTTCGGGAGCTGTACTTCTCCCCCACGGAGCGTCGGGCTGGTGCGGTCTGAAGGAAGGGCTCCCAGGCGAGCGAGGGGCCAAAGCCTGAAGCTGCTGCTCTGCCCATCTGCCATGGCTGGAGGTGTATTCATTATTAATGGAGGTAGTGGCGGTTGCTGCTCAGATATGCAGCCCTGCCTGGGTAAATGAGACATTCTTCAGCAAATTGCTTCGTTTTTTGATTGCTGATTGTACGCGTGTCACCAAGCTGACTCAAGGTTCATCGATGCATGCTCAGTAAATTAGAAAGAACATAACTATGGATCAACCAAGAGAATGAATTCTGTGCCTACAATGACCCAGGGCCATTTAATTTTCTGCTTAATTTTGTTGCAGTCAGTTTGCATTTTGGGTTATTATGCAGTAGGAAATTAACAATAAATAACAAATTTGGTCCTCCTGTGCTTGTAATGATATTTTTATAAATCTTTGTAATGCTGTTTTTAAAAGGATCAAGGTCTGTGCCAGTCTGATACTCCAGCAAGTATGCAGGGAGGAAATAAAGAGAAAAATACATTATTCTTCCAGATAATCTTATAGTTAAATAGTAAAGGGTTTTTTTTCTTTCCCCTTCTTTCTCCTTCTCTGTGTGTGTGTGGTTGGGCTTTTTTTTTCTTTTTCTGATTGTGTATGTGCATGTTATTTTGCATTAACTTAAGGCTCTTCCTCTCTTCTCAGATAACTTGAGGAAAATGGAAACAGATGAGGTTCAAGATATGTCCCAGGTTTCAGGTGAGGTCCTTAACGTATACTTCTACAAAGAAAATCCTAAATTCCTGCTCATCTTTCTAGCACAGTACAATGCTTTTCTTGTTGTCAATAAAATTGCTTTGGGTCTTTTTTAAAACCAGAGTGGGAATTGAGATATAATTAATGATATCACTTGATATCAAGCCCAGCAGTGCATGGATTTTTTAAAAGGAACTGGGTAAATAAAGAACTTAAGGGAATATAGAAGCATAGATGTAATTTTGCATTAAACTTGTGGTAGCGTATCCCTGAAGCGTGGTCAGGTGCGTATTTACACTCTTTCTTCTGGGAGCAAAATTCTGATTGTTACAAAATAAATACAGAACAAACAAAGTTCACCAGGTGGGAGTGGGCAAATACTAATTAAAAGCAAACAAACTTTATTTACCACATAGGGTTATTTGACTTTTTCCAGAGCATTCAGTTTTACTTATAAACATTTTTTTAAAAAAAAAGACTGATTGACATGAGGCTTTACCCTTGTAACTGTTTTTGTCCAAGATGATAATATTTCGAAAAATTTTTAAACAGAAGAGAGGTTAGGTTTCTAAAATTTGCCCTGTAGTGGCATGGATAGGATTTTGCAGTCTTACCCCACATTGATATTCCTGTGGGGGGGTTTATTCTTAACTTCCTTGGAAATTGGTACCTTAAAAAATTGGCTTAGCAAGATAATACATATTCACAGCTCTGTGCCTCCACTGCTGCAAAAGGACAAGTTAGTCTCTTTCCTAGTTTCCCTAATATGTTGGCAGCTGCAACAGTTAATAGCGTTCAGCCTGGAGCAAGACAGCCCCATCACGGAGGCCGCTCCCAGCAGATACCTGGGCATGTGGCTCTTTCTTAAAAGGCAGCTCTTGGGCACTGCTGGCTCAGGACCTGGAGACCATGAAGGAGATCTTGAAGGTCTGGGTACAGTGTGGGTGGCTAGGTCACTGGGTTTTCCTGAAATATATGAACACAATTTTCTTTCTCTCTTTTTTTTTTCCTCCCTCCTTTCTAAAAATGTTGAGGAGTTTTCTCAAAAATTGGAACCCAGAACTTTTAGTGTCATGTGAAAAATGAAAATCAAAGACATTTTCTGTCTGAAAGAACAATATAATAATCCTTCATGCCAACAGAAGACAATCAGTTACATTTAGTATAGGGAAGTCATTCATAGTCAGCCTTTTGGAGGCATGTTGCACTTCCCTCCTGAGGTAACAATTTTAAAATTGTAACTGGATATACTTACACATCAGTGTTTTGTTGCATGCTGAAACAATTTGTAAATGAAATAAAACCTGAGCTATACATGCTGTGCTTGGAGCATGTGTGGCCCTAGCAGAAAAAGCCGTGGGGTTAATCCTTTATGCAGACAAAGCACTGTGCATCTGCTTGGTGCTGTGATTCCAGCCCAGCTTCTCTGCTTGCTGCAGAGACCCTTTCCTGCTTGCATGGGCTCCTGGGGGCAGGAGTGCTGACCTCTTCCTTTGCAGCAGCACAGGCTCCCCTGGATACCTACACCTAACCTTTGTGGTATTCTTTACAATGGTGTTAATTTGAGCTCCACACCTGCTACCTCTTACCAGAGCATTGCTTTTTTTTCTTTTGACATGGAGAGGAGCAGTGTGGGAGATGCTGCCTCAAGTCAAGGAGTGGATTAAGTCACACACTTTACCTTCCTTATGGTCTGCCTCTCCCTTTGAGAGGGAAGGTTTGCAAGAAACTTTGCCATTTTGAGTGTTTGTGTGTATGTAAATACATACATAATACATGCATATATATGTATATAATTTGTAGCTTTCAAAGTTTTCCAGGATTTGAACCACTGTAGTACTTTCCTGTGCCCTGTAGCTTTTCTAGCAAATCATGCTGATGAGAATAGTACTCTTCTGTGATAAGAGAGGGTTCTCTTTAAAAAAAAATAAAAATCAGTGTAAGAGGAATTTTACCTCTGATAAGAGGTAGACCTACATAAACAAGTTACAAAAAACAGCCTGCTTTGAACTCTTCCTGCTATTCCTGTCACTGAGCATCTGGTACTTTCTGTAAACAGAGGCTGTGAGTTGTATTGCGTCGTTAGCTGGATTTGTGAACAACTAGCCAAAGAAAAAACTTGCTAATTTACTTTCATTTATGATCTGAGTTGTGTGAGAACTCAGCCTTCTGGAAAGAGGAGTTTGCCAGATTACGTTCCACAGATACTGGCTCTTCGTAAGCTCTTACTAGACCTCAAAAGTAGAGGATTTGAAGGAACAGGGATGTTACCTACTTCTTTGTCATAGGCTGGTGAATCCAGAAAGGAGTTTTCTCCCCTCTTCTCCTCCCTCTGGGGTTCTACATGCTTCTAGGGTGCCTCCTTGCATCACGAGGGAGCTCTACTATATTGGGAACCAGTTAGACAATTGCACAGTTTCAGGAGTGTGAGAATGTCTTGTCAGCTGAAGAACACTTATTTATTTCTCCTGCTCTGTGAGTAATGCTTGTCAGGTGTAGGTTATTCTCTGAGCCTATGGAATTGGGTGACTTGGTTCACTAGCACACTTGGTTGTGTTTTAAAAGAAAAATAAATTAAAAATAAAATCAGTTTGGGGGGGTTCTTTGGGGTTTTTTTTGTTTAGTTTTTTAACCCAGAAATAAAATAGGTCTCTAGAAACAGTCTTCTCAGCTCAAAAGCAGTGTTTTGCAGCCATGTGCTTTATGCAGCTGTAGCTGACTCAGGTGTGGCAGGGGCGAGCTGGGCCAAGAGAATATAAAACTAGCATGAACGAGCCAAACCCTGCGTGCACACAGGCATTCCTGCTTCTGGGAATCGAGGCATGGCTGGCTCCTAGAGGAACTGAAATACCGTGTGACTAGCGCAGAGTTCACAATTTTTATTTTTCTCCTGAAAGTGATATTTCATGAGGCAAGCAGTTGCAGTTCTGAAATGAGGAGAGAGCTGACATACATTTAACCAAACGGTATCCGGCACCCGTATAAGAGAGTCAGAAAACACAGATAATATCTCACTTAACAAGCAGTATTTTTCCTGCCTTTTTTTTTTTTCTTCTTTTTTTCTCAGTTCTAGGGCCTAACAGTTAAGGAAGGTGAAAAAACAGTGCAAATGTTTCCACATCTAACATAAAAAGATCCCCTAGCACGGACCAGGCTGTGCCATGCTCTGCAAAAGCAGGAAGAAGAGTGTTGTATTTGATGTTCTTGCTAGGTCCTGGAAGGTGGAAGTGAGTGTATCCTGGGCTGGTATCTCCCACTTGAGAGCCTGGCTCCCATCCCAGAGTGACTCTCTTCTCAACACTGGACATTTGAGGTTCTACTAGTGAAAAGGGGATGTGAATTGGGTTGTGAATGTCATCCAGAAAAATGTCTATGTTGCTTTTCTTTCATAACTTCTCCAGTGATTCTAGCGTTTCCATAGGAAACAACCCTCAGGTATTAAATACATCCAACATTAGTTTGTGAAAGGATAAAGAATGAGATTTCTGTAAGAAATCCTGCCCTGGCTTTCTTTTAACAGTTGTAGCTGCAGCAGCACCATCCTGACATGAACTGAATTGCTCTCAGAACTGAATGGAGATGTTAAATAAACACCAGGCTACAGACTTCGGTAGGAATAAAGGATGCATAAAACCTTAGTGGGCTAGGCGCTTGGTTCCCTTTTTCTTTCCTCATGTCTCTAACTGTATGGCTAGGACAGAGATGAGAAAACACAAGTAAAGAGAAGTTAAGGGTCTTACCAGGCACCGTTGATAGGTTAGGCACTTCTCTGACAATTTTCATACAGAAATGGCAGTGTTAGGAAATCTGAGATCATCTTTCAGAGTTTCAGGATGAATTGCGGGAATGCATCATACAGCCTGCAGCTGAAGTGGTCTCCTTTTATGACTTAACCATGGGCACCATGAATTAGTGGCAGTGCCAGAAACAGAACTTCAACTCTACGACTTCCTTGTCTTTTTCGTTTGATATGTCAGGTGGGTCTTTATAAAAAATTTAAGAAAAAAAAAAGACACCTCCCCACCCCAAGATTAGATTGCATTGTTTATGCTTCACTTCTTATTTTTGAGCAAAAATATAAAATGGGAATGGAATAAATCTATGGTATTTTGCTCTGTTATGTGACGTTTTAATAATTTACCCTAGTATTTGCCACTAGGTGGATTATTTTTTTTTAAGCTCTGTCCCTTTAACCAGTTATTGTTCTGGACATACCTGTTAGAAATTAAATGGCAAACTGTACTTTCCTTTCCCCCGCCCTCTTTTCATTTCTAAATTCATTGGCAAAAGGATGTTAGTGAGATTGCACATCTGTAAGATTACCATGCGGTAGTGAACTTATCATGGTGTAAAAATTTTGATGTAGTTAAGGCATGAAATACAAATATCATGCTCTAGAATCCAAGACACAGAGCTCAACAAATGTATCTATTTTAAATCCACTATTTTTACCCTGCTTTTTTGCATGCAGGGATTTCTCGATCATGTGTAACAGGAAGAAATCAAATGATATGAAATGAGTCATTAAAGCCAAGTTTACTAAGTTTTCTTAACTGCAGTCTCCTGCAAAAAGGGAAGCGTACCAGATCTCCGTCTTCTGCCCCACCAAGTCCATGAGGCTAGTCTGATTCATGCCACCTGGGCAAACGGCTTTTAATTTAACAAGTAGAAGACTGATACCTGTTTATTGAACAAAACAGTTCACCATAAACTGCGGAAGTACTTATCTACTAACAGGTTTCTATTCCAAAAGACTGCTTTGACTTATCTTCAAAGCATCCTACTTATCCTGCTTATTGTAGGATGCCTAATTACATACTAAGAAAGTTTTGATTTTGTTTGCTATCTGTTATCTCATGGGTCTGTGTTTATATTGGTTTGTAGCCAAAAAAGCCTTCAGGTTAACACTTCAGGTTAAGTGTTCTTCTGAATCTAGACTAAGTCAAAGCATCAACTTCTGTTGTTGTGACTGGGAGCACAATTTGAACCTTGGAAGATGCAGGTAGCTTTTGATTACTATTACTTTTTAACAGATTTCCTTAACTTACATGTAATGTCAAGAGAGCTGATTCTGACCAGACTGCCTCTTGCCGTCTGATTAAACTTCTGTTTTTTTTGTTTTTGTGTTTGTTTTGTTGTTGGGGGGGAAGTGTTGAAAAAGCTGAAATATTTCAGCTGTCTCTCCTCACCCATGCGTCCTATCTCTAAGAGATACCTCAGCTTGGCAGGATGGGACTTGCATTGGAAAGTTGCTGGCAGTTCCTTAAGTTCCTTACATCCCATAAATCTAGTGCAGAAAACTACAGGAATAACTAAATAAGGAGCTAAAGAGTGAACGGCAAAAAAATACTGTTTTAATGAACTTACTTCCTGCTTTTGCTTTCGTCTGCTGTAAAATTCATAGTCCTTCTTTTCCATTTAAGCAATCCACCTTTGCTCTTGCACTCGCCTCCAGTGGGTGTGATTTTTAAGAATTAAGAATTGAATTTAAGAATACACCACAGAAGCTGGAGATGAGGGGACCCTTATGAAATCATTTAGTCAGTCCCTCTGCCAGCAGGACTGTTCCTTTGTTACCCTGGAGTTCTCTGGCTGCAGTTTTAGATGGTTCACCTGATGCTGCTCCCACCACTCCTGCTCAGAGATTATTCCACAGTCTGATAGACACATCATAAAGAAATGCAGTCACCCACTCATTTCGTTCGCTTAAACCTAGATTGGTGCAAACAACCCACACCAGCTAATTTGGAAGATGACTTAAACCTACCTGTCATTTCCCCCCTGTCATGATCAGTGTAGGCTGGAAAGCATGATGCTTTGCTCCATCCAGGAGGCTGGGAGGAAACCATTTTCTCCTTTCAGGTCAAATCCATAATGGGCATCACAAGACTGTTGTCACTTAAGTAAGCTATATTTGTTTTAATTTTTCCTTTTCTGAGAAGTGATTTCACAAATAATTAATGTTTGTCTATTAATGAGGGAATTCTCATTAGCAAAAAAACCCACTAATGTGCTAGGCCTTTGTGCCATGAAATTACCACCCTTGCTGATGTGCTGATTGCCACGGGATGTCTAATAGATTGCATCAGTGTAAATTGGTAACACCTCCATTTTAGAGACAAAGGTCTTATGTGAACATTCCTAAGTTCAAATCCTGCTCTGGGCCTATTCAGTTTTTTGCTATTAATGCAAAGACTAGCCTTTTAGTAATAGCAGATAAAACTAATCACTTAGATAATTCTTTTGGTAGTTGTTTCCAAGGCATGCTTTTGTTAGAGATGTGTTGTCATGGTTTAACCCCAGCCAGCAGCTAAGCACCACACAGCACACAGCCGCTCACTCACTCCCCCCGCAGTGGGATAGAGAAGAAAATCAGAAGAGTAAAAGTGAGAAAACTCCTGGGTTGAGATAAAGACGGCTTAATCAGTAAAGCAAAAACCACACATGCAAGCAAAGCAAAACAAGGAATTCATTCACCACTTCCCATGGGCAGGCAGGTGTTCAGCCGTCTCCAGGAAAGCCGGGCTCCATCACACGTAACCGTTACTTGGGAAGACAAACGCCATCACTCCGAATGTTCCTCCCGCTTCCTTCTTCTTCCGTCAGCTGTATGTGCAAAGCATGATGTTATATGGTCTGGGATATCCCTTTGGTCAGTTGGGGGGTCAGCTGTCCCAGCTGTGTCCCCTCCCAACTTCATGTGCACCCTCAGCCTACTCACTGGTGGGGTGGGGTGAGAAGCAGAAAAGGCCTTGGCTCTGTGTAAGCACTGCTCAGCAATAAGGAAAACACATTATCAACACTGTTTCCAGCACAAATCTAAAACATAGCCCCATACTAGCTGCTACGAAGAAAATTAACTCTATCTCAGCCAAAACTAGCAAGTGTGACTTCATTTTAAAAGCAGCTGTGCAAGACCTGGATAGTACTGTGGGCAGGACTTGTATGCTGTGACTGAGAGCTAAACCAAGAGCCCTCGCCATTTCTGGAAGCGCAATACTTGGCAAGAGAGTTATTTTCCTTATTGTATTGCATTTGGCACCAAAACCCTTATAACACACTAAAGCATCAGACTATTTTCTTCTGCAAAACCTTGTGTACACAAGATATTGGAGTTTCTTTCCTTTTTACAAATAAGAGACCATAAAACCCTTGAAGTCATGTTTTGATTGACCTCTGCTAATTGTACATGTTTTAGGAAGTTCCAGGACCTACAGGCACTGGTAGGCACAAGGACCAACCAAAGCTTGATCTGTGGGTATTAACAAAGCTTGCTGAAGATTTAGTTGAATTTTTAGTTGGAAATAAAATTTTATTTTTGGGGTAGTTCTGTTGTATCCCCAGAATACTTGTTGGTTAGACTTCACGATGTCATTGAAGCAAATCCGGATGTGCTCTCAAGGAGCATTTGTGGAAGAAAGAAGTGTTTTTACAAAAGGTGACCATTTGATAACCTTTGTAATCTGTCAGTCTACATTGGTAAACTGGATCTTCTGAGCACAGCGGCTGAAAAATATCCATGTATGTTACAATATCCAAAATGGCAAGACTGGTAACTGTGTATCTAGTCTTCAGTAAATTTGGAAGAGACATTGGCCATGCATTCTTTTCACAAATATAATTCCCCTGTATTCAAAAGAAGCTTTCTCTGCAGGACAGCAGGTTTTGTCCTAAGAATGTCATACTTTTAGTAGTGTTTAGGTTTTTTGTTAAGTTTTATTTGGTTTGTGGCTCCTCTTACGGTATTATTTGAAAATGAGGCTACTCTGATGACTAACTGATGCTACTTTCTTCACTACTAGGAAAAGAAAGTCCTCCAGTTAGTGATGTTCCAGATGATGCAGATGAACCTATGCCTGTACCAGAGGATCTTTCAACTAGTACTGGAGGACAACAGAGTGCTAAGAATGAGAGAGTCTTGGGTAAGATGACTAGTCTACTCTGATAATAAATTTTAGTACATAATATAATATGCCAATAATGTTAAACTACTATATAGCAAGCTGGTATACAAGCGGGTCCTGTGCCTTTTCGTCTTGTTCAGCACAGGATTTCTCAGATGCTTAGTGGTTTTTGTGCAACATTCTCTTTGGGAAAGGCATTTTGAAGGACAGCAAGCCTTTTTATCCACAGCGAAGTTATAAAGATCCTGCTATTTATCTTATTTCTAAAGCATGATGGATTGCATGAAATTCTCCCCAGGAAAGATGGTTTTCATTCTGCATAGGAAATAGAATTAAATATGTGGTTCCAGGTCAAAATTATCTGAACACAGATTTGATAAAAATTCAGTAAACTCTCAGGTATTGTTATTATTATTTTTATTATTAATTTGAATGCTATTTTCAGTGTTATCTGCTATTCAGATTTCTCCAGAAATGCCATATTAGAACACACACAGTATTTATATGTTTCATATTCCAATATCTGATCTTCATTTACCCTTGATTTTTTTAACTGGGACAACTTCAGAAGACACTTAAATTTTGTTCTTCTGGGTAAAAGCCCACAATTGATAAAGTCTGTTGGATTAAAATAAATCATTGTCCAGAGATGATTTTACAAAATGCTGATTCTTCTTAGGGATCCCAGACTCCACACCAAGGACTAGCAATGCTGCTGACTGCTGCATGCATCAGCTTAAATGTAGTCCACTAAAAAAGATTAGATGATATTACATGAGCATGATGCTTGTTGACTAGTAGGAAAAAAAAAAAAGCACAATGACTGCCACAATGCTGTAATCAATGCCCTATATTGTAAAAATATTTCAGGAGAGGAGTGACTATCAAAATATGTTTACTTAACCACAAATAAAAGTATTGCTCATCATTTTTACGTTCCTATTGTAAGAATGAGGGTCAGGGTGGAAGACTGTTTACAAAAAGATTGCAAGTGCCTTTAAATGTTTATTGTCTAAGGAAGTCCAATAAAGGATGGTAGGTGGAAAGGGAGGCACAGAAGGCAAAATAACCACGTCAAGGTAATACAGCAGAATGGTGTCAGCATTGGGAATAGACTACTCCCAAACTCCAGCACTAGCTAGTAGAGAATGCAGCATGTTATGCATCTTCACTTCATTTACCATTTGATCCTCTCTTACCAAAAATATGAGCATAAAGTTCAGCTCCTACATGCATATTGACATACCTTATGAAAAAGTTAATTTTTAAAAGTGCTTTTTTAATAATCTGACTACTTACCTAGTGCTTTGTTTCTCAGTCCAAAGCTCTTTGGACAAAATCTTGCCTTTACTGCTTATGTATCAACTCAGTAAAATGAGTTAAGCCTCCTTTCTCCTGCAGTAACTAAACCCTACAACATATTTAACCCTTGATTTAAAAAAAAAATAATTTTTTTAAAATCCCTTGTTCAAACCCAAATAAACAAACAGGATTTTTGATTGTATTGAATTTACTTCACCTCGCAAATGTAATACGGAACCAGCAAAGATAAAATTTATATTTGCTGATGATGTAACAGTTCTCCCAACAGTTCAATTATGTATCAATATAAACACATATTAGATTTTACTGTAATAAAAGAAGGAGAAAATATAATCTTTGGTATCCTAATTATGGTAAGTTTCATCTGTTGTTCTCATTAGTTTTACTTTGTGCACTCAGCAATAAATTAGATTTTCTATGTCCTGACTTCAACATTTTTTCCACAGCCACTTTCACTACCCATAGCTGTTTGGTTTTGAAGGGTCATGTCTTGTAGTAAGACATTTACCATAGTCAACAGAAACAAAGATAATTCACAGTACTCTGTTTTATGGATGATCTTAACTGTAGGTATCAACTCCAATGCTTGCAATGTTTGCCTTTGTTGTAAAGCTGCATACACTTTTACCTCTTCTGCTGCTCCTTTTTCTAGCCCTAAACTAACTTTTTGTAAACAGTACACTCAAAAAAATAATTCTCCTTTTTTACAAAAAGGGTCTGAACACATGCCCCAAATATATCAGGAGCCGTATGATTGTTATGCACATTCTGGATCATTATTAAAAGAAAACCTGTTAGGGATAAACCAATGCCTTAAGAGTAGTGTTTGGCCTCATGGATGTATTAGGGACGAAGGGGACTGTCTTTCTGTGTAGGCAGTGGCATGGCAGTGTAGACAGGCTTGGTGTTCAGTGCAACACTGTCACAAGTCCTAAGATCTGTTTATCACCAAACTTAGGTAGAAAAGGATGGTCTGAAAAAGTAGTTTGAAGAACAATGATAGGTGGGAGAGTAATGTAAAGACCCACTGATACTATATATATTTCATACCTGGGAGATAGACTGTGGCCTATAACTGACAGGTGATGCACATGAGCAGGTATGACCAGGCAACAATTTTTCTCTATATGACTTTCCTAATGTCCCATCTGTTTTCTTAGTCAAAAGCAAATCCCTTATGCACTTTGCTGTATTTCAGCATATGATTTACAGTGCACTCCACTTAATCTATAATGCGCTGAGAGATCGGCTGTCCATACGGCATGCACTAAGGAAAGGTAATTTGAGTCAGACATTTATGGAAGAGGGCCACTGAGCTCTGGAGGACTTTTTTGTACATGTAATGTTATAGAGGTAACAATGGAAATTGCAGGTTTGTTAAATAAAAAGAGTACGTATTTACCTCATCTTACTAAAATGAGGTGAGAAATCTGTTGTTAATTTTAATCAGCCTGCAAGATAGAAATGTTCAAATGACCGTTTGCTTACTCAGATTTGTAGTAACGCTTCATGAAACCTTTAACCCTGGAGTGAAAAGTTTAATTACCTTTTTCATCAATTTAGCATTTCAAAGGTCAAAGATTAGGGTAAATAAGCTTATTTTTAGAAAAGAAAGATAGGCTCTAGCTCCTCCACGTGTTTTCAGAAATCTCCTTTCTCGTTTCTTCCAACCCTAGACTGAGACTTGTACATGGTGCTATATGCCTGAGAGAGAGAACTGTTTGAAACCTTTCTCCCACTCTGAGGATGAAGGCATAGTAGACTTCAGAAGTACTCAATTCACTTGCCAGATATTATTGGGTGCCTTCAGATTTTGAGTGTCTCACTTAAAATGACTAGAGAAGGTGCAAATTTCATAAGAGAGGTGTCCAGAGGTTCATGAAATGTATACTTTAACTTGGGTCCCCAGACAGAGGCACCCAAGACATGGGTTGCTTCTGACCAATGGAAAAACAGTAAGCGGGTGTGAAAAGGTCATTTGTGGAAATAAAGTCATCAACAGTTTCTAACCCCAAGCAGCACAGCAAAACAGAAACATATTCAAAGACGTGTTCTGGTCACTGCTGTGTCTCTTCATTTCCTTGATGAGCTTGCTATGTTTTTAATGTCGTAACTCCAGAATGCCACTATGTGTTGAGCAGCTTCCTCCTGCAAACTTCATTTCTGCTGCTCTGTCCGCTAGATCTTCCTTCCTTGTCCTCTTCTCCACCCCAGATTTCCTCCTCAGGTTGATCTGACACCTACAACTTTTTTATTATTTTATTTTTTTACTCTGCTCTCACACCTGTTCTACATTTAGTTTTTCTAGAAAACACAGAGAATGTTTTCAGACAAGCAAAATGCTAGATTTTCACAGCTTTTTAAGGCACTAGAGACTCTGTTTTACCATGTCTCCTAAATATCTTTTGAAATTTCAATCTAAGTTCTTTAGAAATACACATCCCACTGACATTGCATTCCATTAAGAATTAGTGCTTTGTAGCCTGTTTTGGATGGGCTGCCCTATTTCCCATGCTAACCTATAACATAGGAGCTGATTTGAAATAGCTTCTGCTGATTCTTACTGTCTCTGTTCAAGTTTCAGGTTAAATGTTGCATGCACCTTTTGTGGATAATCAGTACTGAACATCCTGTATGTGGTAGATGGTTGCAATTTAGGGCTGTTTCTGCCCTGGGACTGTACCCTAATTCAAGCCATGTGTGGGAAGCTAATGATTCAGTGAGCTGTAAGTCGGACCCTACTCCATGCAGAAAAAGCCATTTGCTGCAGTGGTAGCATTTGCTTAGAAAGGCAGTACCTTCCTTTATCCATAACTGCTCATACCGTAGCAGGCCATCAATGGGTAAAAACCAAAAAGCCATCTCAGTGTTACTGGCCTCAGAAAGAGGCTGTGGGCTCACCATTTCCAGGCAGGCAGCTGTCTGATGCTGAAGGTGACCATTTAGACTTCCAACACAGAAGTCAAGGTTTCTCACTGAAAAAAAGTGATCACCACCATAGTCACAGATTACAGTCTGACCTGGAATATATAACGCATACAGAACTCATCTCACAAAATTAGGTTGAAACTGTTGGACAACTGACAGAAGATGCCCAAAGTAACAAGTCAGGGTGATCCTAGACATCAATAGAAGACAGATGAGATTTATATGAAGTTAGTAATTCTCCTTTTGTTTAAAATAAAGGACACTAGTAGGGAGGAGACATTAAAAGGAAAGAGCTTTTTGACATTTTTCTCCTCCAATGGGAAATGTCAAGTGTCTGATGTTACCTCCCTCCCACAACCCACTTATTGAAGCAGAAGCCTGTGTAGCTGCAGAGCCTTAGTGCCTGGCATCACTGGGAACCTGGAGTTGTCTTCGCATCCTGGGTTCTTCTGTCCTGGCCATGACATTCTGAGGTGGTAACCTGCACAAGCAGCTAGTTGCTGGTCCAGGCAAGTGTTCTCACTCTGAGCTGCTTCAGTGCTTTATTTCCTTAAAAGGAGCTCAACCATTTGAGAGCACGGACATAAGCATTGCTGAGGGGCCACCAGGCCAACCACAACAGCTTGCTATTACATAAAGCTGCTGCAACTCACACATAGCTGGGTGGAGGCAGAGTAAAAGTGTGGAAAGGCTGCAGATGGAGGGGAGAGGAGAGAAAAGCCAAAAGGGGAAGTGCCCCACCCGAGCTTGCAAAATCAGTCCTATTGCTTGAGACAGGTCTGGCTCACTGCTGCCCCAGCACTTTGGTAGGGCAGGGAAAGGGGCTGAGGAAAAAGACTGCCAAAGCTAAACATCTTTGCATGCTCCTCCTGTAGGAGTTGAGTAGCTATGAAGGCAGTGTGTTGTGTATGAGTAATAAAATGCACGTGTGCGCGTGGACACATAATAATTCAGAGGATGAAAGTAACCTGGAGGGCTGTGTAATGTGTTTTACTTGCTCAGGTTTCAGATGGACATCTCTGCTGCTCAAAGGTATGAAAGTGTGCAGGAGCTGGTGAGCCTTTGTAAATAATTGCTGATAACGGCTCTCTCACCTGATGTAGCTCTCCTGGCTTTGAGAGCAGAGAGAAAATTTGTTTCAGGCTGGTTTGGGGAGCTTTAAGAACTGTCTTTAACCCTCCACAATGAATCAGGGCTTGAAAGTCCAACTGAGGAGTCTTCTGAAGGAATTGAAAAACTTGTAACTAAAAAATTTTAGGAACTTTTAAAAATAGGGAAGTTGGGAATCTCCCCTCTTGTTTGGTCTGAAGCCCCTACTTCTAGCCCCAAAGTACCAGTCCCCAGTATGGACTGGTATTGCGTGCTCTGCCAGTATGCATACCCTGCCAGTATGACTTACCTGTTTTTAAGGGGAACACAAGAGATATTTTTGTCAGGATTATTTTCATTATCTATGCAAAACTCTTCTGGGAATTTATATAGAGGAGGATGAGGATGGTTTAGTGGGAGAAGGCATGTGACAAAATTTCATGAATGCCCTTATATATGCTGTATGGGATATATGGTGTATATACCAGCCTTCAAAGGTATGTTTTGCATGTGCATAGTGTGAAACAGTGTGCTAGAGTGAGGTGCCGAATATCCAGGTATATGGGGCCATTGGGGAGCTGAGGAATTAGCCACACTGCCAGAGACAAGCTCTGCTCAATGTAATGACTTAGGACTTAGCAAAATGTGCACGAATTTTCACAAGACCAGTGGAAAACAGCCCTCTTGCTGAAGGCAAATTCCTTTATCAAGTTTAAAAATGCTTGCTGCAAGTAATGGAGGGTGAACATTTTCAAAAGAAACTTACAAGTAGTTTCTCGAAGGGAGGGTGAACCAGTCTGGAAAGAAGAACTGCTGCAGTTCCAGCTCAGGCTGTGCTATATTAGCGCAGTTAACTGAGCTCGCGCAAAGCGAGGGCAGAGTCACTATGTAAGCAGGCACGTAAAAATTTGTCCTCTGATGCAACCGGAGTGCATGATAAAATCAAATCCTTGAGAACAGAATTGATCCTAAAAGAGAGTTGTACTTTTCCAGTGATTTCTATTTAGTTTTGTGAGGAATTTTTTTACACCTGGCCTGTTTGGTAAAAGTATGGTTTCTGTTGCCACTGTGTGACATGATGCAGTGGGTGGTGAAGCTACATTTTTTTTCCTTTGTTTCTCCAGAGCTGTGTAGCTTATGGAGCTGTGGCCAATTTCATGAGGGCCTGCTGGGTACTGCTATGTTTTCAGAGGGGAACATCAGTGCAAAAGCTAGGGAAAGCCTGGAAGCTGTGCAAGTTTTCTTTCTTCAGCGTTGAGAAAGCCGCAAGCGTTGTTTGAATTGGAGAGGTACAGTGTGTTTAGCTGTGTGGCTTTTAGGTACGGCTACTGAGCCTGCCGATCTAATCTGCAGTTAGAGGAAGTTGTCTTTATCTGAACAGAAGAGATGTGTCTCAGAGATAAGCCCCATTCTAGCTCGGGAGTTGAAATTATCTAGCAGGATCTCAGCCGTGGCTGCAGCACAACTCAGAAATACAGGGCTCTGGCTGGAAGGGGGGCATATTTTAAGCTGGGGAGGACCTCTATAACTGCAGCTTGCTAAACCTCAGGTTATTTTAAGGGAACAACTGCATCAAAAGGCTGGATAGACTTCCCAACACCAGCCATCCCTTTATTCTGTATTATTTCTTGCTTGTTCTTTGTTGTAGGCTTGCTTTTCCCTTCAGCAAGCTCTTGTTCAACCTGAGTGCTCTTCGGGAGTGCACCCTGAGTGAAAACCACTGGACTGAGATGCAGTATAGGGACCACCTGCCTCTACAGAGGTGCCGTTTTGGAACAAGCTGCTGTTTGATTTTGTTCAGTCTCTCCTCACGTTTCTGTAGTTTCAACTCCCGCTCTGGTACCTTCCTGGGAGGAGATGATTTCTGGCTGCAGAGGACCTGCAGAGATGCTCTCCCCTCAGGTGTGAGATCCCCTGGCTCTGTCCCACAGCAAAACGTGCAAACACAGTGTCACTGTGGCTGCATCCCCTCATTAGAGATTTGCAGGGAAGGATTTACCAGGTGGCCATGCCACCACAGGTGTGGTTCCCAGTGTGGAACAAGCTTTTTATGGTAAAGTGGGGGATAGAGGGAGCTCCTTTTTGGAGCTGTAGTCCTAAAGCCAGGAGCAAACACCACTCACTGCAGCAGGACAGAGATCTGTCCCTGAACTTTTCTCATTAAGCTCACTATGTGAGGTTTCTTAAAGCCTCAGAAGATGATCTGTCCAGACAAGCTTTGCCCCACGTGTAGTAGGTAGGTATGCCATAGCAGCCAATGCAGGCTTACCCTCAGCGTGTCATTTATGATGAAGTGTGACGACAATAAGCTGTTAATTTGTGAAGGCGGATCAGCCAGCATCGCAGGATTTTGGCCTCCAGAGACAGCTTGTTGGAAATTCTGTCCTGCCCCAACTAGCTGCCTCCCTGAACAAGCAAGCCAGCAGAGCAGCAGCCCAAAAGCAGGTCAGACCTGCAGCCTGCCATGTGAGACACTTGCTGCTGCTCCCTCCCTCCCTCCCCAGTAAGTGAACTCTGTGTTGTAAAGGTGCACATGCAGGGAACGTAATTCCTAGTGAAGTAACCCATTTGGTGTGTGGTTCTCTTTCTTTGTTTTTTTACACATTTTTAAGTTAGGAATAGTGCCTAGTTCTTGTATCCATTGCAGTTTAGGGACGTGTTCCTCAGAAGCATTTAGGTGTCTAAGTTACAGGCATAAGAAGAGATCCCAAAAAGGTATCTAATCTATCGTTCCACCATCAGCCATAGTAACACCACAGGCACCAGATGGGATTTTGGGAAGTGAGTAACTCCTACTCCTTTGATGTAAATAAGATTTCAACCCTAACGTACCAAAATCCATACCTAAAAATGGGATTAAGAACCCCATTAAAGGTTTGCAGAGAAATTAGTAAATGCAGAGCAAACACTGAATTACTCTCCATTTCCAACCAAAACAGGGCTGATCAAAAAAGAAAAGTTAAGGTTCATGTTTTGCTCGTTGGTTTTCACCTTCCATTTTCACTGTTTCTCCTTTCCCAAAGATAATAAAAAATTATCTCATTTGAGAAGTGTAATAAATGTAACAAAATTGGAGAAATGTGACAGAATGAATTGACTTCCACTATTCCAAGCCACATATCAGAGTTTACAGAGAAAAAAAAAAAAGAGAAGAGACTGAAGAGTAAGGAGAACTTTCACAAAGCCAGCTTTTTTTACCCTGGAAATGTTACTTCTGAGGAAGTGGCTCTTACCAGAGTTTTTAGTAACTTCTAGATTATTTTATGGAATGACGTAAGAACTCGCCTGCTCCTTGACCCCTCCTTTTAAAAAAAAGTTAATTGAGAGCTTTAAAAGGAATTGCTAATTCTTTCATATAACAGAGAGTATCTGCACATGATTTTGTCCTCCCTGCTGATTAAGTAACATAACAGAAATGTGTAATGCAATGGAAAGGTGGCTTTTAACTAAAGTTGACAACACTTTCAGCTTGTGTTGCAATTAATAGAAGAGGAAATATTCATTCTCCATATTTCATCATTTAAAAGCATCCTGTATTTGTAAGAAGCTGTGATCAGCCAACATCCCCGCTATGGATTTGAACTTCCCAAATCTTCGGTAGTTTTTGTGTTTTGGGTTTTGTCTAAACTAAGAGCTTTGCGTTCTGATTTTTAATGTCGGCTTAGGGGTTTTTTGGAGGGAGATCAGTCCCTTCTCATTCATGGTACTGTGCACCTCAGCATTATATGGACTGAGTTATTGAGCCTGTTTTTTCCTGCCATGAATACGTGTTGCAATGCTCGGAAGTGGTGGCAGTGGTTGGTGTTGAAGCGGGATGGTTTCATTAGCACCGAAATGACGGCTGGCAGCTAGGGAACGCTGCTGTTTCTGCACCCCTTGCGCTGCATCTGGGTTTTGGAGATATCTTTCGGGGTCTTTCCATATGAGAATTTAGTTCCAGGGGAGAACAACACATGCACATACAGAATTCCCCATGAAAAATTTATTTGCCTTATTGTGGGGTGGGACTGTGACCCACTGCTTGGTTTTCGTGCCCAGATTTCCAAGTGAAAGAAACACCTGTGTGGCCGAGGGAAGTGTCAAATTGTCCATAATCCATCCCTACCCCGACACCCACCTGGCTGTATTCATAATTCAAGCTGCGAATGTCTCTGTCTCTCCTAAGCAGAGCACCCCTCCTGGTTTTCCCAGGCTGAAGCCATGAGCCAAGAGGCGAGAACACCCCTTCTGCACTGACATGGCGCCTTCCTTTCTGGGTCAGGGTTCATCCTTTTTCCTCCGAGAATCCCAGCCATTTTGTAACTGGCACCTCCTGTCGCTGGACGTTGGAGGGGAGCTGGGGAAGCCCTCATGGCCAGCGTGGTTGCTGGGACTTTGCTGCAGGTGTAGACCTACAACGATTTATCTGGAACTCAAATGGGAACTAGGCTTTTCTGGGGAGGGCTTGAGTTTCCTGCCCATTTGTCCACATAATGGCAAGTAGAAGTAAAAATGAGAAATTATAATTGTGCTAGCAAAAGACTTCAGTAGCTTTGGAGCCCAACATGTGTAAAAGACGAGGAAGGAATAATGGTAATGAGGCATTACCTCTGGCGTAGCAGCACATTTGTTTAATCTTACCACCACATTGCTAGTAGATCCTAGTAAAATTGGTATCCTATCATGGGCTTATTGTGGTGTTAAGTGGAATTTTTTTTCTCCTTGCAAAACAGACTAGAGAAGCCTGTTATCGTTTATTCAGTAATTACACATTAATGAGTCTGTAAGTTCAATATACAGTGTAACCATTGCTAATAAGCTTTTTCCTGTGTGCCATGAAAGAGACTGATTTATACAATGCACGATTTAGCCCTTGGTGTTAAGGAGAAAATGTAAAAATATTTTTTCATTTCTAAAACTTTCTGTAATTCATTTCTTCTCTTTAATACTCCCATTGAAGTTTCAAATGGCAATGTATTTTCCAGCCAGGAGGAACCATTTATTCCATGTTCTCTGTTTTACACGTGTAAATGCACACACATACACACATGTACATACAAAGGTATGTCTGTCAACACAGATAAAATTATATGCCTGCAAAATCAAATTCCTCTGTGTGTATGTCTGTGTAAAAAACTAAAAAACAGCATACATATGCAAAAGAGCATTTATCTTGAAAGCTGAGCTTTTCATTCTTTTTAAGAGGGAAAGAAAAGAACTATCAAACATACACTCTGCTAAATAAATGCATGTTGTAAAAATTTTTTTTTTCAAACCTAAAAGAGGAAAAGGTTAGTTCCTGCTAATTTGTCTGTATCCCTATAAGAAACATAAGTGTAAATTCCTTTTGGGAAGTGGGCAGCAGCTGAGGAAGACATGCTTGTACCCGCTGTGGCTTTTGCAGTCTGTGTAGAGCTGCCAGGCCAAGGCAGCTGTGAAGGCAGACGCGGTCATGGTACTAGAAGGACCACCAAGGAGTTCATAAAGATGGAGATGTGGAAAGGAGAGAGAGACACACACCCCCTCTCAATCCTTCCCGCTGGTGTTCCTTGCCTGAGGAGATGCCCTGGAGAGGCTCTCCTGCCTGCTGCTGCTGGGTCGGCAGTGAAGGGGTACATGGGCTCTCAGGATCCTCCCCCACAGTTCATAAGTGCTGTTCCTTCCCATATTCGGATGGTTTATTCACTTAATTACTTACAGTGTTACTCAGGTAGGGTCTGTAATGGACAGTGAAGGATATGTTGATTTTCCAGAAGATTCTTTTACAGTCTATACCAAATTTAGGATTGCACAGTGAAGCTTTGGGGAACATCCGGTCCTCACAGCAGAGGGATAGATGGCTGATGTATTGAAACAATCTAATGGAAAATGCAGATATAATATCTTGCAGATATAATATCTTGTATCATTTGAGATACAGCTTTCCACTAAAAGCTGATGCATGCCTAACTCGATAACTTTCTAAAGAGATGTTTCAGTAGCTAACTGAGCTAGCAAATACAAAAGCATGATTAAAAGAACCACTGTAACAGATGTAGTGATGGACCTTTCTGCAATCCTGTCTCAGAAAGTGACGGTGATATTCAGGGAATCACTTTATGCATGTCTCAGGGAGCTACAGCTGAGTGCAAAATATAACCCCTCACAAAGGCCAGGCTAGTTGAGCAAAATGCAGTCCCCGGCCTTCCTGTGTGAGGACTGGTGTTTGCTGTGCAATGGTGGTTTTTTTCACCCTTCTTTTTTACCCTCAGTGAGACAGAGCACAAATAGTTATATTAGTTGCATACTTCCTGAGAACACAGCGATCCACACATTCTGGGCTGCGGGTTGTGTTTTTCACGTTCAGGCATAGGATGGATTCATCAGATAGCAATGGGGAGCTCTAGAATATAGCACATTTGCATCAGCAGAAACAAATTTCACAAGACTTGCTGGGAAGGTTTGCTGCAGCGTGCCACGTTCCTGCACTACTAAAAGCCGCTGCACATTCATTCGATAAAAAAGTTGACAACAGAAAATGAAACTTTTAACATTCTCTTCCACAAACACTTGAAAAGCATGTTACCCCGAAGGTGCGAGCCTGTGGCTCACATCAGGTTCACTGGGACTCCATGGTGCCTTTGAGGTAAAGGAATTTGAAGCTGTGGATAAGCCATGCTTCATTTGTCCTCGTGGCAAGGAGAGCTCTCGGCACTGCTATGATGCAAGTGACACTCCTGATGTCTAACATTTTCCAAGAGTCCAAATGCCTGCCAGTAAGATAGTGGGATCACTGGGATTTGAGTGCCTTATGTGCTCAGAAATACTCAGCCAGCATGATTTTGTCTTTTGTGTTTGACAAGGCAGAAATAACTTTCCTTGAGATGCTCTTCTCCAGATGAACAAAGCATCATTCGTCAGTCCCATATTTTTGTCTCTCATTGCTGACCAGTTTACTGAGTAAAGGTTAATTTTCTGAAGACCAAGTCTGCACACTTGCTGCAGCCTCTGACAAACTTGCCTGGCTGTGACCTGGTTCAGCCTGTATAACCCAATAGCCCAAATTATATTTCCAGATGTATGTGTTCCTAGGTGGTGGAGTTAGCAGGTTTTCCTTTCTTGATGTCACACTATACTTCACAGTGCAGGATGGCTGTGGCACAGATGTCAAAGTCTACCTTAGCTAATAAGAAAGAGCAACTGCTGTAGAGCTGCTTTGCACTTTAATGGGGAAGATTTGTCACACTTTCCATTTGCCTCACACTTAGTCCAGCCACGCTGTCTGGATGTTAGTATGACATTTAGGTGCATTATGAATCCTGGATTGAGTAGTACTGATGCAGTATCTCTGGGTTGGTAGAAACAAGGAGTTGCAACTTGGTAGTTCATGGGAAAGAAGGTTTCCTAATGTGTAATAACACATTAGAACACACATTTGGGTGTTTCTACACCTAGAATCCTTCATATTTGGTAAAAAAGCAATGTCTGTTCCTTTGCAATATTTGAAAAGCGCTTTAAATGTGAACTGGGCAGATGCTTTAAAAAGCGACAAAAGGATTCCTCCAAGTAAAAGGCACTTAACACTGTCTAGGACATGAGACCAGGGGCAGAGAGGAAGTTTGTCAGAAACTTTGCCTGCTAGACACTTTCAAATATTCCATAAATGCTGAGAGGGCAGTAAATGCCAACAGTGATAGTCTGAACAGATCATCAGCCCTTATGGGAGGCCAAGTTTTGATCACTCTCCAAATGCCTGGCACCAGTTTTCACAGCACAGGTCTTGTTCTAGTTGTGCATAATTGCATGTCCTCTGTCCGTACTAGCTCTTACTGTTTCTGTAAGACTGGGAAGGGGATTGAATTAAGCTTTGGGTGTTTCTACTGCCATTTCTTTCTAATTGTTTTGTTGTTTTTATCTATGCACTTGTGTTTTGGCACAGTGTGCCTGGAAAAGGAGCAGAGCTCTGTTGCTCTAAGCACTGCATAAACACCAACAGCCATGCCCCAAAGAGCTTACAAGCTAATCAAGGCTATATATATACATGATTGATTAATTAAACCTTACAAGTCCTAGCCGAGGTAAGTATGAGGTAGGGCACAATGAGATGTAATCAATTGTGCTGTGGAATCTAAACCACAAATAGTATTCTGGAGACCAGAGAGCAAATTTGTTTTTCTAATAGCTGCAGCAAAATAGTCTTGTGTGTTCTTCCAGGGTGCAGTGGGATTGATTTGGTTCAAAGTACTCAGCTTTGTTTTAAACAATGTGTCTCTTTAGCTTGAAAAGTGAGATTGAAAAATATGAAACAGGTAAACATAAATAAATGAAGGATTTGGTGATGGTACATGAGGGAATAAAATAAATATTGGCAGCGAATGATTAGATCATTTTGGGAATCAGGAAATAATTAATTTCCTGACTTTTAATTAGTCTAGATCTTAGTACAGAGGAGCAATTCACTGTTCTGCTTGGACTTTTGGAAAAAGGGGAGGGCTGATTTCCAGCTCTGTGCCTGATTTGTACAGGCAGGAGTCCCAGGTTGTGCCAGTGCAATGAGTGGAATTACAGCCTGGTGCCGACATGACAAAGCAGTGAGTGAGTCTGGTCCTGGGAAGGTGGGCAGCTGAGGATAAAGTTGGGATATAAGCCCAGATTTCAGGGACTCAAACTCATAGTCTTCTCCAGGCTTTTTTTTTTGCTGAGATGTTTCTGAAGATCATCTGCATTACAAAAAAAAAAAACAACCAAAACTCTAGCAATTTGTTTTTGGAGTGAGATTTCACACCTCATAACTGAACATGTATGAGAAGCACTATGAAGCTGAACTGGAGATGACACAGTGTTCAGTATTTAGTCATTTCCTACAAAAAAGGTACAGGCTGAGCCCCTCTCTTGTTTCCTTTCTCAGACCACTGATAACTTCTGCCATACTGGCTGCAGCATGGCAGGAAATTAAAAACTGGTTTGGATGTTTTAAACAGCTTATGCTTTTTTTTCTTGAGGTTTTTCTCCTTGCCTTTCTTGCCTTTGGGATTTTTACATCTCTCCTGGAACAGAGTGGTAGCATGGGAAAAGGCCAGCTGAGGAAAAATATTATTCCTTTCCTGCTTCTTCATCATTAGTCTGAGGAAGAAAAAGCCTGCTTTTTGGCCTTGAGCAATCCCAGATAAGGGAGAGCTGGCTGAGGACTCCAAGCACTTGATACCCAGTATTTTTTGTATGTAACCAAGGTTTATTAGGCTGGACAATAATTCTA
This sequence comes from Sagittarius serpentarius, assembly GCA_034782735.1. NCBI lineage: Eukaryota > Metazoa > Chordata > Aves > Accipitriformes > Sagittariidae > Sagittarius > Sagittarius serpentarius. Next base: position 21,594,733 of record JAVKLA010000047.1, on the reverse strand, counting down.
CCTTTCTATAATTCTGTAGGACACATCACAGATAATGGGTAGCATTTTCGCATATGCCTAAGTTGTAGACTCTTAAGCTACAACTGCTGCCTGCCCCATGGTCCCTAGTCACCTTCTGTGGGACACATGCCAGGGGGATGACAAGTGCATGGCCACGTTTCAGCCTAATGTGTTAGGACACTTGAAAGGCATGTACCCAGATGTAGGAATCACTCTAGACAGCAGCATAGCTTTTAAGTTTCCCCATAAGTTTCCCCATTAAAAAAAAAAAAGTCTTATCCCCATTAAAAAAGAATTGAAAAATTTGCAGATAGGGAAGTAAGGGCACATGATGGATTGAGTGCCTTTCCCATGGTCACACAGGAAATCTGTGGCCGAGCTAGGAATTAAACCTAGATTTCCTCAGTCTGTATCAAGTACCCTGTCCCTTTTTGAGGCCATAAAATTTTGTTTGTTATTGAATTCTCTAGAGGCTGAAGCGGAAGGCTACTGTTTGTGAGGAAGAGAATTATTAAAAGATAAATACTATTTATAATTGGTGAGAAACTTAGAATAGTTCTGGACCTAGTATTGCCCATTTCTATTGCTATTTAATGTTCTCTTTTTTCCAAGTTTACATCAGCATAAAAATCCCCTTGTGGTATTGCTCCTTAACCAAGCAAACTACTCATGCCTTTCCTTATGGCTAGGATTGCAGTAGAGGCCAATGCTTAGCTGTTTCCAGCTGTCCTGGTTTAACAGTAAGTAGCATTATGACTGGCTTGACAGGAAAATGATCATATTTCTGCCTCTTTTGTTCGACATTTCTCATCCAAAATCAAATAGAAAAATTGCATCCATTTGCTGTGGAGGACATCCATAGCTAATTTCTGTCTTACAATACTCATTTGACTTGACATAGCATTGTTTCTTCAACAGCTGCATGATTGGTTTTTGTCTTTGGAAAAGCTGAAGTAAATCTAGAGGGGCTTCACTGAAGTTAAAATCAGACCAGAACTAGTAAAGCCAGAAGAAGGCAGATCATGTCCCTCAAACCCAAAATACACACCAGCCCTTCTCTGTAATAGGTAGGACATGACAAGCTAGGCAGAACCTTCACAGTGGTCATAGTCCCTCTCACATACATGTACATGGGTATTACACAACTTGATCACCCTGCCATCCCTAGAAAAATAATGCAGTGTATAAACGGTGCCACTGTGAACTACAGGTATTGATGCTGTATCTGTAGGGAAGTGGAAGAGCAGTCAGAGCTGCAGGACGGGGCATACAGTGCAGGTCTCCAACAGACATAACGTCTAAGGGACTGTTGCCATTCACAGGAGGAAACTTCTAACTCCTTCCTACGCAGGTAAAGTCGTCTCTTCTCTGTCCCACACGTCCCAAAATACATTAACTTTAGCTGAAGAACTAAACACTGGTGGAGTGGTCCAGAAGGTATTTCCTAATTCACAGATAAATGGTCGGGAAAATAGCTAAGCCTGTTGATATTCTCTGTACAAGAGGGTTTCAAAGAAAGTGAAGCCTCGCTAATACCCATTTCTTATCACCTCCTGACAGCCTCCTTTGTGGGAGAATAGCCACAAATGGTTTTGAACTAGCTCTTCCAACAGGGTAGCTTTCATGCAGTGATGAACAAATAATTACACCGCAGTACACCTTTGTGTAACTCTCCTGTCTTCATTTACATGCGGGATTTCACCACTGTCTTCCTGAGAAACTACAAAATTCAGTTAGCCAGCAGACAAGATAAAGACTGGAGCTTGACTCAAAAGGGATGCATAACTATTAGTATTGTGATATTTATAGAGGGTCATTTCTCAAGTTTTTACTTTCTACTCAGCCCTTTATCAGACAAATTCTTGCTGAAAAGTCCCTGTGAAATGGGAGAGTGTAAAAAGCTGGGTCCCGCTCTGTTCTTAAAGAGGTTCATGTTCTGCTTTGTATCTCTTTTGCCTGCAAATGGAGAAGAGAAAATGCTTCATGTGAATTTCAAACGGTTTCTGCTCTGGCCAAGTTTCGTTCTGAACGAGCGGGACAGAACGGTACATGATCTCAGTGGAAGGACTTCCTAAGCTGTCTGCTCCATCCACTAGCAGCCAGGCAGGATTGCCCAGTTAGGCAATCCCTACTCTGCTTTAGCCAATTTCCTTCTGTACTCTTCCATCACTGTCCTCCATGGCTGCCTTCAGCAAATAAGACCATAGCCTAGTCAAGCCTTTTCACCCTGACACTAGGCATTTTGAGGCCTTTTCTTCATGTTTGATTTCCCTCTTTTCTTTCTGAGAGTGATTTGAGGAGGCTCTCCTCTTGGTTGATATGAAGGTAAGGAGGGGGTAGTGGTTGGTTCAGGTTTGGTGAAGTCCAGCTGCACACAGAGCAGCACAGTTTGGCAACGGTCTTAAAGTAGGTGGGAAGGGTAATACAGGTTAAGTGGGCAAAAGAGAGGAATAGTAATCTAGAAGATTGCTGCAAAGGCAGAAAAGGCTAAGCCTATATATTTTTTGTCTGTTTTAAATTGTCTTTCTGCTAAGCCCCCAAGTATAATTCCTGGTCTGTGCTTCCCTTTCTGTCACTTCTCCATAATTCTTAGCATTTCAGTTGGGCTGCTGTCTCTCGGCTGCTTCCTCTTTTCCTGCTTTCCTATATTTCATTATTTGCCCTTCTTCCTCTTAGAGTGCTTTTACAACAGAGTGAGGAGGATGTGGAAACCCAGTTACAATATGACACACAAACTGGAGTGTCACAACTGCAGCTCTTCGGTTTCACCTCCGGGAGTGCACAGAAGCAGGTCAGGGTGGAGAGGCAGGAGCACGGGGCTGCGGGAAAGAAGGGAGACATTTATAAATAGGGAAGAGAAATGACAGAAAGTCACAAGGTTTCCAACTCCAGAACTTGGGATAATGGCTTTCTACATAGTTTAAGATAATCCCAAACTGAATCATCACTGTGTCCCTGAATGCAAAGGAGAGATGGCAGTCTGTACCAGTCTAAGGGTGTCTCACAATACTGCTGCCACAAAGATACAGCCCTGACATGTTTCTGACATGAAAGCTGAGCAAACCTCTAGGCCTGTATTGTGCACAGCTCATAGCATTGCCCTTTCAACAACAACAACAACAACAACAACAAAACAACCAAAAAAACCCCACAATAAAACCTCAAAGGAAAAATTATTCTTAGTGCCGACGTCCGTGTGTGAAGTAAACCTTTGGAAGATGCCATAGATGAAAATGAGGGGGTGCTGTAGCTTCCTTGAGATATCAGGTAGCTTGGAAAACTCGCTCCCACAGACCACTTTCTAGGGCACGCATTAATTAGAGGTGCTCCTTTTCTCTTTCCTATTCTCTCCTATTCTCTCCTATTCTCTCCTCTTCTCTTCTCTTCTCTTCTCTTCTCTTCTCTTCTCTTCTCTTCTCTTCTCTTCTCTTCTCTTCTCTTCT
>JAVKLA010000047.1:21565270-21583267 GCA_034782735.1 Sagittarius serpentarius | reverse complement strand
GGTGCTCCAGCCCTCTGATCATCTTTGTGGCCCTCCTCTGGACTCACTCCAACAGGTCCATGTCCTTCTTATGTTGGGGGCCCCCAAGCTGGACGCAGTACTCCAGGTGGGGTCTCACAAGAGCAAAGTACAGGGGCAGAATCATCTCCCTCGACCTGCTGGTCACGCCTCTTGATGCAGCCCTTTCCCCTTTGATATGTCAATTTTTTTTTTTTTTCCAAATACTTGCATAAACTACCTTTAACCATAGCATAGAGAACAGTTTTTGTAACATAAATTTCAAATGCTCTTCAGAAAATCCTGAGTGAAGCTCCCAGTAAACATCAGAGAGCACAGGAGACCCACCCAGTGCCCTGCTTTTGGGTAACTTTTCCACACTCTGGGTAGGCAAAAAGAGCAGGGGAGAGCTGTCAGTTCAGTGGCACTGGTGCACTCCACAGTCCTTGCACAAAAAAAGGTGTTGGATTAAACTCCCCAGAATTGCAATAACGTGTACAAAGAGAGTAAAATACAGAGCCTTTTCAGGTCATCTCCAACCAAACAGGAGTAAATTAATTAATGAGTAGTGTCTTCATGGTTTTCGAAGAGCCAATGAGAAATAGTTACCATGAATTGTAGAGCTATTTAATTTATTGTAGAGCTATTTAATGTCTGCATGTATGTGTACACAGACGTGGATGTGCACAGAAATTAGTTCTACAAAGATTACATTGAGTAATGTGTACAAATGCTGAGTATGTTCTTGATCAGTGCATCTGAAAAGTCTGATTCCCAGGTGTTTGTCACATCATTAGTGCTCCAAGAGTGATTTTCCCCACTATAGCAAGGGAGGGATAGGAACCTCTCTCATGAAAGAAATAGAAAACACAGTTGATGTTTATTTTCAGTCTAAGTCTCCAGAGAAAAAGTTGTATAGCCTGCCTTCCCATTTCTCATTCAGATTTAATAAAAATCCGTAGTATTTCTACTGGAGTGATTTCTTTCTCGTGTTGTGTCTCCTACATCATTGGGGCTCTTTCCACTAGTTTTTATTTGGAAAACAGGTTTGCAAAAAGTGCTAAGTTTGAACATGAAGAGATTTTGTTTGTTAATTAGACCTATAAAATCTCCATGAGGACCCAGGGCGAGGTGGGTGGCCTCACCATCTATCAGCTCTCACTGGCAAAGTGAGCTCCGCACCTGAACTGACCCCCTGCCGTGAGCTGCACTGCCAAATGGATGCGCTTGTAAGGGCATCCTGGATGCTCGGCCTCATCTGTGTGGGGACATTCATTGAGCAGCACAGCTACGACGGCCCAGGGACATAGCTGTGGAGAGCTTTAGTGAAGATTGACTGGATCAATATCCCTATCATTGCTTATGTCAAGTAACGAACTGCATCGTTACTTGTATCAGTGTGCCCCACAGCATATTAATTTGCACGTGGCGACTCACAATATGCAGGGTATAGTGTGTTTGTGCAGCTCCTTTTGTGTAGATACATTGTGAGGACAAGCCTTAGAAATACAAACAAAAAATATGCCAGTACACACAATAATATATATGTAAAATTGAACTCCCTCTTCTCCCATTGCATAAGACCAGCAGGTGTGAGAAGAAAACAATGCAATTTCACTTTTTATAACTGCGGTGACTAGAAACAAGGACATATAAAGAAGAGATCTCTGGCACACGAAGAGGGCATGTTAGCAAAAAATCCTGAGAGGAAGCTTGCACTGTAGGGGCCTGTGGTTTCCCTGGGGGTGGGAGAAGGCTGTGTTAGGTGCTCTGCTCCTGTTGACCCTTTCAAGACACCTTAGCAAAAGTTCCTCTTGACTTCAGCAAGAGTTAACCTACGAGAAGGGAAATACCCAAGAGAGGTTATGCATTTAGAAAACATGGTAAAACTTGTTGGATGCTTTGAAAGAAAAGGGCATTTTTACAAATGGGAATTGTTCTCGGCAGGTCAGGATTCCCCTGCCAACTCTCCTGCTGCTGTTCCTGCTTCATCCTAAACTGCTTGTGTTGCTTCTGTGATAATAGTTCTGTCTTTCTTCTAGGTGTTTCTCTTATAGCAATAATGCCGTCTTTTTTTACATTTACTGCTAGTGGTACCACAAACCAGCATCCTGTTTGCCTTCTTTATTGCAGCTGCATATGGGGCAGAAGGCTTTAGGGACTTTCATGCAATAATTCCCAAATCTTTTTCCCGTAAGTATACTGCAAACTCAGCTCACTACAGAGCATTTCCATCTAGTTCCTGCTTTTATGATTTTTGTTTGTGTCATTTCGCTCCTCAGTAATGTACGTTTGTCTGCATACGCTAACAAAGGGCTTAGATAGTCGGATCTTTTTGCTTGGTTCACATGTATTTTGTTTTAACTTAACATAAAGCCTGCTTCAAAAGCCACCTTCTCCAAATTCCTGGCAGGCAAGGAGCCTGTAATTGTTTTCTATAAACTTATTTACATTCAAATTATTATTCTTATAATTAAGAGAAAAAAATTGGTGTGTGAATTAGGGAAAATCTGTCATATGTTTAAGCCAAATAGTTCTACTGCTTCCTTTCACCATGGTGAAAACAGCAGTACGGGCTTGCAGTCCACTAAATTTACAGAATAGCGTAGATCACTTCTGTTTATCCAGTCATACCATCTTTGTATATCACTGTTTGGTCATTGTTTACTTTTTTTTCCATATCTCTAAATTATTCCTCTTTTTTTGGGTCATGCATTATAAAGGAAGAACTGCTATTTATGATGTGCACTCATTCTTGTCTTGCGTATGATTTCAATTAAAAATGCAGTATTTGAAAAATCATTAAAATGCCTCGACTGGTAGACTTTATAAAAGGTGTCCAGTCAAGCAGTGTTCAGAAATGTGAACACCTTTACCCTCAACGTGTTTCCCAGTAGGATTTTGAGTCAGATACCTTGTCAGTCACATCCATGCAATCCTTGTGGGACACCTGGGAGGTTGCAGGCTGTAGCAGAGAAGAGTTTGTCAAACCTTTTGAAATTCAAATGAATGTCAAGGTCTTTCATCTCTTGAGGTGATTATTGCCCATAGCTTAATTATGTCATTGCTACACCACCACTCATGAATAAGGCTACCATGAAACCACCGTTCCACAAAAGGAAAAGACCTGGTCTTTATTGGGTGAAACAGACTCCTTGTGTACTCAGCTAGCCGCTAAAGTAAATGCTTTCCTTTTTGGGGTGGGGTGGGATGAAGGAAGAGATTTTTCACTGAAAGGAAAGTAAGATTTGAGGCAATTAAATGGTCTTTTTCAGCTTAATGAAGAACTATTTTTTTCACCAAAATAACTAGATTAGAAAAGAGGAAAATAACTGTAACAACTATTTATTCTACACAAAACGTCATACAGTCCTGTGGAGAGAAGAGAAATGAATGCTGGCATTAATAGATCTGAATCCTAGCCCTTTTCCATAACACTTAGGTTTGCTGTGTTCATATCAGATCAAATTTACCAACCTATGTGTTATCACACGTAGTGAGGCTATGCCAAATTTATACCTGAATTCTTCTAGCTGCAAGTGATTGTCACCTATGGGATTATAACACAAAGGACTTATCCAATGAAGTCAAAACAGTTCTCCCACCCACCTTTGTTGATATGACTTTTTTTAATAGTAGCTCATGGCTGTGGAGATCCTCTCCTCTTACTCAGCGATCCTAATCCCGCTGTCCTAAAAACACAATTATCACTGCTATAGTTTCCTGTAATGCTAGTTCTTGCTCTTAAATTCTTCCTTCTATCCTTCCCCACTGTGCTTTATCAGTATTTGTACTCTTTGCTTCCCCATTGTCCTTGCTTACCCCATAGAACTGCAAACCAAATATTTGGATTCAGTACAGCCCTGGGGATCTTCCTGCCAAGTGGAGAATGTTCCATTTTCAGTTCATTTTCATCCATTGTCTTTGATGAGTTACTTTCACAATTGTTTTGAACAAATCCATGTGAAGTGGATTAATTTTAAGTTTCATTCCAATTAGCTTGAATTGTCAAAATGAACGTCACAAATGCAAAAATCTCAAAGTGACCTAGGAACAGACTTGTAATCTTTGGGTTCCCAGCTCCGTGGATGCCTTGCATTTGTTTTACTGATATTCACTGTTCATTGCTCCATGTGTTGCAAACTCGTCTCTTTGCCCATAGAAATATAGTTGTGTTTGTAGCTTTTGTTATTTAGGTATATTGTACATGCTGTTTAGACATTATCTTCTTTGATGTGATTGTTTCTTTGCCACCATATTTATTCTGTAACAAAACTGAGTGGCATCCTGTATTGTTTTTTTCAGCCGGTAATATTAAAATAGAGACTCAGAGTGATGAAGAGAATGGGCGTGCCTGTGAAATGAATGGGGAAGAATGTGCGGAGGATTTACGAATGCTTGATACCTCGGGAGAGAAAATGAATGGCTCACACAATGGCCCAGGCAGCAAGGCTATGTCAGGAGTTGGAGGCATTCGACTTCCTAACGGAAAGCTAAAATGTGATATCTGTGGGATAATTTGCATCGGTCCCAATGTGCTCATGGTTCACAAACGAAGCCACACTGGTAAGGCCTGCCATAGTTTTTCCTTTAGTTGACAAGAATTGGCCACATATTAGGAACTAAGACTTATTTTCTGTATCATGCACATGTTCCCTCTTGTAAGATAATGCAGCATCGGTGGGCATTTGGAACTCGGTTATTTTGTTACGCCATTTCGGTCAGCACAGGAATTGAGATTTCTTCTTGACAGAAGTCCATCTATTGGGCTAGAAATTGTGCAGTTTGTTTGGTTTGAAGCTACATGAAAAATTAAAATAAAAAAAAAATAAAGAAGGCTTGTTTAATTTCTAAGAAATTTCTAAGGATTGCTGAAGAAAAACCCATTTGTGGCTAACTCTGAAATTGACCCAGTTCTAATGTTTCCAACAATGCAACAAAGCTCATTATGGATCAGTGATTATGAAAGTGATTGGCAAAATAAATAAGGGAACTGTACTGGCAGTCTTAGTAAAAAGGGGTTAGTTTATGTCAAATGTTTCATGAAGTAAAAACAAGTATTGTCACTGGTCAAATCTGTACTAAAAGGTTTCCACTGGGACGCTAAAAGAGACATGTAAAGTTGTTGTACTCCATAGGGATGGCTTTTCATTATACAGTGCTGTGAATCTTCTTGCCTCAATTTTCTAATTCTAAATAGTCTCAAAGAGGGCAAAAAATGAATAGGCTGAAACAAATGAAGAAGTAAAGACCAGGGTGAGTCTCATCTTACCTGATATAAGCTGTCTAAAACTTAGGCTTCCAGTCTGAACTCTAAGGATATCCACAGTCAAAGGAGAAGAACTGAACTGTTACTGTTGTGCTACACACGTTACCCTGAAAATAAATAAATAAAGTATTTGGCATTTTTGCATGAATATTCAAATGAGAGGGAATTTTAAAATATTTTTAAGGTAAGAACGACCTGTCCGATGGTTAGATTCCACTGAAATAGTCATGCTAGTGGACACATAGATACTTTCTTCCTCTGCATCCCCCCCATCATGCTTAAATTATTTCCCCAGCATTACTAAGGAGTGAGATTAGCAAAGTATTTTCAGAGTTTAATGGAGAGGATCCTTGAAAAGACCCTGAGTGTCATCCATCCCCCCTAGTGCTAACGTCTGTCGTTGTAACTGTGGCTGTTCAAGCTCTGGAAGGGTGCTCTGTTAGTGTAACATGGGTTAGCCACATTCAGAAGCAGTGCTGGTGATAGCAATGCTGTTACATTGCCTACTTCAAAGTACTCTTCAATATGATAAATCCCTCTGTCAGGGAAGAGCAGATAATTATCTTTATTGGAAAAGCCACAACTAGTTCTCAGAAGAGAGGCTGCAGCCTACTTCCTAGATATAATAAAGTGCTCGTTGGTCGATTGTTTCCTTTTATTTTTTTTAATTGAGTGTTGATGTGATCCTTTAAAAGTTGATAAAATGTATGTGGAAAATGACTTGGACATGAGGCCTTTTAAACAGACCCATGGGCTTGAAGAGGATGCTGCAGGAGTTGAAACAAAATGTTGCAACTTAAAATGCATTTAGAGGTAGAAGTCTTTGTGTTTGTTTAAGAAGGCTGCTGTTTTATTAACAGTACACTGTTCCGGCTTGGAAGGAGCTGTTTTGGGTCCCTGAGGCAGTGTTTGCACCAGGGCTGAATGGGCTGTGTGGGGACACACCTGATTTTAGGGAGGCAGCAGGCAGAGCTGCCTTTGTTTCTAGTGCATTAGTTGGTACCCAGCAGGCTGAGTCTCTGGATGATGAGCTGGGCTGCCTCTTTCCGGGGGCAGTTGCCCCAGGGGCTGCCTCCCTGGTTTCCCCGGCCCAGACCTCCAGCTGCCTGAACTCCCTGCCTGGCAGAGGGACTCATGTGCCTGCCAAGGGTGCTCGCGGTGCTACCATGCCAGGGCTGTCGCTCCTAGAGTTCTCTACCCTTTGCAGAGCCCTCCCTTTGCCAACAGGACCCTCTTTTTAATCAGGGAGCGTAGTTAAACCCTACAGTGGAAGCACCCCATGACCTGCCTTCGCTCAGCAGGACCTCCTTCTTTTACGCTTAATAAAACTAAAGGATGTGAAGCTGCTCCCCTGAGTCCTTCCATGGAAAGAAAGCCTTTGCTTTCCCTCCCACCTTGCCCTCAGCTCCTCTCCTGAGCAGCTTCTTCGGGCAAGCTCAGGTGGTTTTTCAGGGGCTGGCAACGGAGTGGAAGCTCAGGGCTGGTAGTTTAAATTAAAGGGATGTCATGGGGAAACAGTGGTGACTGCTTTTCCTTTCAGTTGCACTGTGAAAATTAAAGTAGAAATGGGATATACTATTACAGACATTTAACTGACTGCACTGAAGCCCATTTCAATACATGCCTGGTGAAGGAATAAGCCTCACAAATGAATTACTTTGCTGCTAATTCATGTAAAACCTGCATATGCAGTGAGGTTTCCTTAAATAAATATTTGATAAGTGAACAAAACTCTAGCACACTAAAGTGCCAAAATAAAATGACTGCCTGACCTGATAAAAGGCATAATTACTTTTAATGAATACACCTGCCAAGTGCAGATATGCAGAGCAGCACCTGATATTTCTGCCCCCTCCTGTCTGCAAGCAGCTGTACAAGCACTGACTGCTTCCTAGCGCCTTACCTGTTGATCCTGTCCGCGGAGCGAATCCCACTCACAGATGCTCAACTCTCCTCACTCTCCTTCCCCAAGGCTTTCAGTACATTGATTTTTCTCCAGCTTGCTGCTGTCTTGCTTGGTGTGTAGGAAAAAGGAGATCTAGAAAGGAGAGAGAAACTCCTCCTCCTCCCTGGTGCTGAGACCTCAGGGTATAGATCCAGGCTTTGCTTGCTCAGTGTGCACGTATTCGTGTGCATGTGTGCGCATGTATATATGTGCATATATATATGTGTATGCATAGCTGTATATTCCCTCCTTATATGTACAATCCTTTAACTTAAGTCATCATTCAGTTCACTTATGTCTTGTTAGTTGGGTCTGAACGTCTCAAATTTATTTAGAAAACTAATGCCCATTGAAGAATGAGCATTTTAAAAAAAGAGAAGAAAGAGAGCTATGCACATCTCTGAGTATTAAGTGATTTTGTCATTGTGTTGTTTAAGAAATCAGAAAGATTTCCATTAAGATGATAAATATTCTTCACTGAATAAGTAGTCCAGGGTCCCTGTTCCCACTAAGGCTTGCAAATCAGTGCAATGGTGGTTGATTCAATTCAGGGTCCCATTGCAGTTTTTGCTCCTGGGCCCATATTTGCCCATAGCTACACACCATGCAGTGAAATCTGCCCTGGATAGACCTGTGCTGTTCAGAACTGGCGAGAAAATAACACAGAGCTGACTGTTTAAACAAAAGATGCATTATGTACTTTTTCTTTCTGTCTTGTCCCCTGCCCATTTTTGGGGGATAGCACCATACCCATTAACCTTCCATCAGCGAACATCTCCATCCTAGCAGGGCTGGGAGCTTTGCTGGGCTCTACAAGTCAGGCGTTCCCCACCCTGGTAGCTGTGACATGGATGACCACGGGCTGGTCAAGCTACACGTAGCTTCAGGGTGTTTCAACAGTGGTGTCATTTCCCTTGTACAGCAACGTGAGTGCAGGTTCCCTTACATTTGATCCTGCTGTAAGTTTTGCAGAAATACTTGGTATGCAGCAGTCTCATTTGAAATGCTCCATCTGTCTGTCTTCTCCACCCAGTGCAAGATTTCACTCTGTAATTGTGAAACCTGTAATCTGGAGATACATTTCATTCTTACTTTGCTTTACATTTCATTCCTGGAGTACTTTTACAATCCTCATTTTCTCCTCTTATGCTCCTCTGAGTGAAAATAACAGAAAAGAATGATAGAAAAGCTGTTTAGTAAGAATTAACCATTTCTTCTGAATTTGTGTCCCCCATGACAAACTGACTTTTTCCTTACTGTTTCAGTCCATTTCTGAAAAATACCTTCCACGCTGAGTAACTGCCCCAAAGATTAAGAGGTAAAGCAGACAGGCTCTTACCCGTTTTCTTTTTCCCCTAGCAACTACTGTGCATGGCTTATGAAGTACATTGCAAAATCCTGTAAGGCTAATGCTGGCATTTTTGTGGGCCACCCCAGTTGAACCAGTTGTGGATATAGTTTGGATGAATATAGGTACTTGATGGACACAGAAAGTGAGCTCATTTGGCTTACAGGGACTATGCTGAACTGCTTGAAGCCTTTTGACCAATGATAATGTCTTGCCAAAAAGTAGATTCATTTTACTGTTTGCTGAATGCTAAAGCTGCCAGCCCTGATGGTAGAGTTTTCAGATTTTTGGGTTGGGACTGTGCTGCTGTCTTAACGGATTTTCAGCTGTTCTATTGCATTACCCAAAAGTAAAAAATTATCATGCTGCGCATATATGCACACATATGGACATTCAAGTTGGTTGTAGATGTGTGAAATAATAGATGATGGTTAAATGAGAGAGAAGAAAGAAATTGTTTAACTTATATTTATTTTTTCTATAACTTCAGCACTGAAATTTTAAAATCAATATTATTGTTATATAAAGAAAATGAAAACTAAGAACAGGTCATCTCTGGGCTGTTTCTAATATTGTTGATACATTATAATTACTAGAGAAGATTACATATATGCCTAAGAGAGAATTCAGCAAATTAATTTCAAAGGCTGGTTTGACTTAGTTGAGGGCTACAGAGAAATGGGCATCCAGGAGTGGTTACTGCTAATGGAGTGCTCTCGTGTAAATTTTTCCTTACTGCTATCTGGTACAACTGGAAACTTATTTTATTTCCCACTGACTTAAGAAAAGGCTTCATCTATCTTAAATTTAAAAAAAAATAGCTAAGCAAATAAATGAGCATACTGATTTTAAACAGCACTAAAAAGCAAACAACAGCCATATTAATTTTTACAAAACTAGTTGACTCGCTTGCTTGATAACAGGCACCAGTTTAGACAAATCAAGGCTGTGTCACTTCAAGTTTTCCCCTGTGTCTGTTGAAAGCGTAGACCAGCAAGAGCCCATTTGTGCAGCTCTTCTGTGCATACCTTACCTAGACAAGGATTGGGACTTTGCCATGGAAGTACAGGGCTTCCTTTGCACATGGAAGTACAGGGCTTCCTTTGCACTGTCTTAACTTATGTGATTTTACTCTCTCTTTTTCTCTCTCTTTCTCTGTCTGTTTCCTGATTTGGCTGCTTAGGGACAGACAGGTAATGGAGAAGAAATTGAAAGGGAAAATACAGGGAAAATGTAAATGAAAAGAAGTTATTATAACTGTTATAATGAAGTGCCTTTCATTTAAATATAAGAATGTAACGCTGAAATGAACTTGTGATCCTGAAATGCATTTTTAATGAGTTTCCTTTTTATTTTGCTGCTTCAGTGGCATATTTTAAAGACCCTTTGAAAAAAGCCACATTAAAAAACCCACCAAATGCCACAACATGCAAAATTGGATATTGGTTTATTCCAAAACTGCTGATCAGGAAGAGTGGCTCTTCAACACAAAATGTTGCAGTCACTTTATTTAAATGAGTTTGAATTTGCATTGTGATGTGCCATTCTGATTTAGAAAAAAAAAATTAGATTTTCAGATCAAATTGACCCAGCCAGTGAAGCATTAAGAAACTGGCAGGTTTAGTCTGAAAGCCTCATGTTATATCAAACCTGCAGCCGGTGGAAGTCACAGAGCAGCAGTGAGAAAACAACTTTCTCACTGAAATCTTTCTCTTGTTACTGCATAAGATTTTTTGTTCTCACGTATTTTCTCCTTCTCCCCATAGGAGAACGCCCTTTCCAGTGCAATCAGTGTGGAGCCTCCTTTACACAGAAGGGCAACCTTCTGCGCCACATAAAGTTGCATTCGGGTGAAAAGCCCTTCAAGTGTCACCTGTGTAACTACGCCTGCCGTCGCAGGGATGCCCTCACGGGACACCTGAGGACTCACTCGGGTAAGTGAAGGTGCGGGACTGTCCAGGGGCACTCGTCACTGCACCCGTTGAGAAGACGGGGGCCACCAAGCCTGAGAGATCTTCTCACCCCAGGGAGGTGAGTAGCCTCATATTGGGGTTACCCAAGCTGTGAGCTGGCCGCCGTGTTTTAGCAGCAAAGAAATGACTAAGCATATTTCATACTCATGATCCTTCACCAAAACTGTTTTTTCCCCATGCTTCTTGGCTGATTAAAAGTTTCTGTATTAGAGTTTCATCTTACAAGCCTCATGTGAGTAATCCATTTCATGGAACTACGAACATGAATTAAAGCTGATGAATGTTTTAGGGTGTGGATGGTATTTATCCATATATAGAGATAATATAAGGTCTAAATACAATAGGTTTTAAGTCACGAAGTCTCAAAAACCTCCAGTCCGGTAGTCATTCTAGACCTAAGGAGTGAATACCACCTCCAGCATTTAGCAGCAGTTATTTGTTGCACCTTGTTATTACAAGTACTTTGAAAAAGAAAGGGTGGGGAGGAGGGAGAGAGTGGAAGAAAGATAATGATCTTCCAAAAAACAGGACTCTAGCAGAGTTTTTCAGTGTTTTGTCTCAACAGTAATACGGAGATCTGAATAAATATTTTTGAATAGCTGCACTTTTCCATTACCACAAACCTCTCATTGTTTGACAGAAGCCATAGTCGCATACATTCTGTGAAGCAAAACCAATTTAGCACCTTTAAAGTGCCTTTAAAAGCAGAGTGTTGTTTCATCTAATTTCTCAAGCTAAGCTGGAAATGCAAGTTGTTATTTGGATAGGAGACCTCCAAAACACATTGCTGGAACTGACACTGGTAACTTTATTTGGGAAAGTTGGCTTTCGGACCAAGTTCTGGGCAGCAGAAGGGGAGCTCTCAAAGTGACGTTTTTGTGTAGCACAAAACTAAGGAAATTCTTCTATAGCACATGCATTAAATAATAAGATCCCTACTGTTGGTCCCAGATGTCCAAAATAATTTCCAGTTCTCCTGTTTGGTCCTGGCCGCTTTCAGAAAAGCACATCTTTAGAATACTATTTTGCCTCCCTCTCCCTTGCTGTCACTGATTTTCATGGCTGCACAATTTTAAACATAATTTTTCGTATATACATAAAATTACACCTAGACACCTTTGGCAAACTCTGAGGATTCTGTAGCTAAAGAGACAATGCATAAACTATAGATTGTGATTAGTTCCTGCAACTGGCAAATTGACATCAGTATGTTGTAAAACAAGTTGGGTGTCTGAGTCTGATTTTCACCTGAGAATTTGTAAATAAAATTCAAAAGTTAAGCTGTGTAACCATCTAAAATTGTGAAATCACACAGAAGGTGACAGTCTTATGCTAAAACAGAAAATTCAGGTCCAGAAGTCCATGAAACTGTATTGTTACCGCAAAATTCCTGGAACAACCTACATCTGGATTGGCGTAATACAGAAAAAATTTTGTCATGCCATTTCTTTTGAATTTCCAGAAGCAGAAGACATGTGAAATCTAACACTGTCCTAAAAGGGTTGAGCTGGTTCTGGTTACATCAGAACTGACATCCAGCCGTGGGCAGGTGTCTCTACCTACACCACCAGTTCCCCCATTGGCAGTCTCTGTGGGAGCTAGGCGCTAAAGCAGCTACCCTCAGACCTTTGAAGGTGTCTCAGTTTCTAACTTGTGTAGATACCGTTTTTGAAGATTTAATGTCGCAGTCCGTATCTGATGTGAATCATCTGAAATCAGCTTGCAGCACCCACAGAATTGGCCTCTTGATGTAAAGATATACAACTAGTTTTCCATTAGGTTGTGGGTTTTTTTAAATTGACAAAGTCTTTCTTCAGTTCACCACAGCATGGGTTTATTTTTGGGATGGGCTTTTTTCCTGGTGTTCTTACCATTATTAATATGCTGAATCTCAATTAAATGTGTTTTCTCCAGTTGGCAAACCCCATAAGTGTGGATACTGTGGTCGCAGCTATAAGCAGCGCAGCTCTTTGGAAGAACATAAAGAACGCTGTCATAACTACCTGCAAACCATGAATATCTCAAGCAGCCTTTATTCAGGTAATAAACGTGTCCATTTGGGGATTAACGCCGTCCTGTTACGTACACAGAAAAAGGAGTGCAAAAGGAACAGTAGTACCATTTGTGGCATCTTTTGCATTGGGGAAGGACACCCCCCCCTCATATGTATGGTATTGCATCTGGATTTATTCTCTGTTTGATAAATATTTGGCTGTTGTCTCATTTTGTTTAGCTCAAACAAAAAGCCAAAGTAAAATTCAGGCATCTAGCAAAACTTGCAAGACCTGGAAAATTTCAGTTCACCATCTCAAGGCAGTATGACTGCGTCATCTCACCACCTTTCCCTTTTGCTTGGAGTCCTGTATCACAGTACTCTCGTGGATGTATTCTTAATAAAGACTTAATGTCAGTGTTCTAGGTAGGGCTGCAGATTCTTCTGCATAGCACATCTCCTGCCCTTCCTAGGCATAGCTTAAGAGGCTTACTTGGCCACTGGGACCAACTCGTCTAACAAGGATGAGCCATCTGTCTTTGATTTCACTCTTCCAAGCAAGAGGACTTGAAGCCAGAGGCATTTGATTTAGCCCGTTTGACCGAGACAGTCCAGAAATGCTAATAATTTGTTGACAGCCTTCTTCCCAACCTCCCATTTAAAAGAAAATAGGGGAGGTGAGGAGCTGTTGTGCTTCTCTGAGAGACTGCTCTTATGATGAAGGTAACCTCCATTTCTTGGAGAATATAAAATCTGAAACTATGCCCAGAAACAGAGCAAGCAGGTCTGGATTTTTTTTTAGCAAAGATCCTAAAGATCTATATGGGATTGATCACAGTAAATAACCATACAAAATCCCCTTGCATGTGCAGTTTTAGATAGAGAATATAAGATCCAGCTTCTGTGGTGGAGTTTAAGCCCATGCAGTCAGTTACATTTCTTGCATGCGTTTTTGATCCTGTCAGTATATTTGGTTTGTCAAACAACAAAAATAGAAGGTTCTCTCTGACCTGTTTGCAATGATGCCTCATTTAATATTTTGTATCTGGACAGAACCTGAATATGTTTTTACACGCTATCAAATAATGTAAAGTATATGCACATAATGATAGCGGTGAATACAGCTGAGATGCTTCTGGCAGACAGCATGTTAGAGCAGCGCCCCTTCTAATTTTATTGAGGGGCTGGAGAATGTATAAATAGAAAAGCTCAATGTAATATACAGTAGGTAGCAATGCTTATTCCTCAAAGAGGTGGTAGGATTTAGAAGCAAATATTCTGCCTTGGGATTTGAATTTTTAGTGTCTGGCACATGGATTTGAATGCCTGCATGCAGAACATGAAAATCTGTGTGAATGAATAGCTGAACTACTACTAACGTCTTAGTAAGCAAAAATGTCCAGATGAAACTGGTGTCAGGAGTCATAAACTCTAATGAGAAATACTACAGTTTTAGAGATAGAGCTTTGTTTATAGCAAATCATGACAGGAGAGTTTACACTAGCTTAGGACTGAATATCTAATTTCTCAGTGGGATGAAAACTTGGGCAGTTCTTGAATGTTTGGAAGAATTACTTCTTCCTTGCATATACTGAAAGTATCATATTAATCCATATTTGATATAATACGAGTGCTTTTGCAAATTAGAAAAAAAATTAGAGTATTAACGTCAGGGTTTAGACTTTGTATCCCGCCAAAGACTTCACTCTTAAAAAAATTTAGTGCTCAGTTAATAAATCAATTCTTTATTTTTCTATAAAATGAAACTTTCCTGCATTTTTCCTAGTATTTTTCATTCTATTCTATTCTACTTCACGATAAACATATCATTTTGCCATATTTACAATATTTCCCTTATAAACTCAAAGATTAAAATGTACAATGAAACAGCGGAGAATGAGTGGGTGTCCTGGGATTTTTAGTGCATTTTACATTTTATCTAGAAAAGCAAGTAGCTATACTACCACTGTTCTTACAATATTTCAGCGTGTGATATGGAGTTATTAGAGCTATAATTCAGGTCCTTTTTTTTTCCAAACTCAAAAAAGTTGGTACAAATATCTGCTAGGGCATCTGATTTGACATTCTGCTACAGCGGGATTGCTTTTTACAGCATTTTTAAAATACTTTGTGCAGTACACATAGAGAAAATGTCAGTTGAAAGTTAAACTGGTGGAAGCTTTCCATCAGCTTGTAAATCTAACAAATATAATTGAGAGAGTACTTAAATAAGGGAAAGATCCAGCAAAGAGGAGTAAGGAGGGGAACAAGAGATTGTATTTATAATATAACTTTTGTTTGCTTTCTTTAAGAGAAGTAGATTCAGCATGAAATTAGGAACCTGCTGAATTTAATGGCAGAATTCTTATTTTGGAGGACTAGAAAGTCACTGTCCATATGAAGTTCTTCTCTTAGAGATATTATTTGGAATTTTGCATTTGAGTTGAGTGGAAGTGTGCTGAAGTGTTGCCAGGCCTATATAAAAGAACAGAATAAATAGTTTATGAAGTTTAAAAAGGGTTAGTTATAATCCTTTAGTCACTTGTGGATTTTCATTTGGAAAGATAAATTTTTTTTTTTTTTCAGTTCATAGACACCAAATTACAGAAAAATAGTTATCAGGCTGGTAGCAGATTTCGGGGGGGCTCAGTTGCAAAGGCTGGAAATTAGTATGTAATTCAATTTGCCCTTCTTTTTAATAGCAGTTTTAAAAGTTAGAAAAGTTGAACATAACTTACCCTCTCTTGAATTGATTAGAAATAGAATGTTATTATATCCTAAACAGATATTTCTTGATCATTTCAACTTTTAACTAAGAATTCAATCTTTTGTTTCCCTGTTGAATGGGCTGCTTTAAAATGTTCTCTGTAAGTCTCTTCCTGAAGTGCTACCTGAAAGCCTTAGCCAGCACAACATGCTGGTGTGTGCTTGTTCAGTGATGACTGGGTACCATCCGTGCCCTTTACTCTTCTGCACCTTCATGACCAAATTCTGCTCATATCTTGCATTGGTCACAGTCTTTAGCGTCTTACAGGGCTGGGGCATAATTCCATGAGACTCCCTGTCACTGTCACTGTCACTGCAGCATGTGTTGCTGCAACAGGGACTCAAGAACCAGTTACGTACTCTTCAGTTTGATGTTGCAGAGTGTTGTTGCCTAGGTCACTTCACCTGCTCCTTCCAGTTATCCACCAGACCCTGATTTCACATGTTTCAGGAACAATGAAACTTTCACAATCATCCTTTTATGGCAGTGATATATTGCCAAAATAACATTGCATAGGAACAGCATGTTCTCAGCTATTAACACCCAGGTACCAGAATAATGGGTTCTGTGAACCAGTAAATCCAGTGACAAAACAAATTCTCAGCAGGCACAGAGGCAAAATGTAGTGGAGTGTTGCACCTAATTGAAATAGCTTGCAGAATCAAAGTCTAAAAATCATCTTTTGCTTCTCCCTTTAATAGAAACTCACAAGTTCAGGAAAATTATCCATATCCTAGTAGCAGGCAAAAGTAAAATTAACCCCTTTCTCTCCTGTCTCTGGTCTCCCTTGCTGAAATAAAAAAAAGAAAAAAACCAAAAACCAGTTATGCTGTGATCTTGCTGCGTATCACCTTTCCTTTAGATGTTAAAGTCAGAAATACCTTTCCATACATTTTTCATAGTCATTGTTTTGACAGTGCATTTTCATGCATCCCTTCTGTTTCTGCAAGAAAGTACTGAAGTAAAATGTAGTGAAAGTTGAATAGTCTCCCTTTCCCAGAGCCTCACAGCTAAGCTCCTTTCTGATTCTACATTGTCTCAGCAGCAGCTGGAGGGTGGGA
The DNA here is from genome assembly GCA_034782735.1 of Sagittarius serpentarius. Classification (NCBI taxonomy): domain Eukaryota; kingdom Metazoa; phylum Chordata; class Aves; order Accipitriformes; family Sagittariidae; genus Sagittarius; species Sagittarius serpentarius. The sequence goes on along the minus strand of JAVKLA010000047.1, from coordinate 21,566,914 downwards.
AACAGGTCTGAGTACTGGAAATCAGTGCTCCATTACAGATGTGACTCAAGCAACTTAAATTGTCATTTGAAGTCTAAAATTGCATCAAGGAAGTATAGAAATATTTACTAGGGGAAAAAAAGGGGGTGGGGAGAAGGGTTGGTATAGCTTGCAAATACATCTTCCACTGCTGGAGTTGAGAAGTTTGTCCATTTTTCCTGTTAAATAAGCAGTGATCATACAGGCGGTTCCACTGGGAGAGGCACAGAGGGATGGTGGAGGGTGACAGTGGGAGGGTGAAAAGATGAACAACTGCTTCGTGTACAGTATAATGTTAGGACATCATTTACTCATGGAAATGCAGAGTGGCTGTAGAGCAAGGGTGGAGTGATTACGTTACATACAGGCAGACTCTTTGCAGTTGTATTCTCATTTTTCTATCCTAAATGAGGGAAACATGAACATGTACATAGATTAATCAACATGAGGGACGATGTTACCAAAAGTCAGAATCGTCCTGTGTCTGCAGTGGTAAGCTCCTCCTTCCAGCTGGTTGGGAGCTAAAAGACATTAGCCGAGAAACAATAACCTGAAGACAGTAGTTCCATTAAAATGGAACAAGCGTGCCTAACCCTTCTGATGTCATTTGATTTCAGTCATAAAAGAGGAAACTAACCAGAGTGAAATGGCTGAAGACCTGTGCAAGATAGGGTCAGAAAGATCCCTCGTGCTGGATAGACTAGCAAGTAACGTCGCCAAACGTAAGAGCTCTATGCCTCAGAAATTTGTTGGTAAGAGTTAAACGTTTGCTGTCTCCTAAAAAATAAACCAAAACAACCCCCAAAAAAATCTCAGAGGATTTTTACTTTTGCTTTATGATTTTACTTGTTTTACTAAATTAGCAATATCTGTCTCTGTAGAAGCAGATACAGCGATGTGTTGGGGGAAAAAAAAACAACCAAACTTCTCCAGCATACATTTCTGCATGTTTGATTTTCCACATCTGGAGAGCGATTTTAGGTCTTTTTCCTGTCTTTTTCTAATGCTTATGAACCAGATCATTACAAGATCTGGACAGGCTCTTGATGTTGCCTTAAGAACCTGAAGATAGGAATGGACATTTCCTATTGGGAAAGAATTTGACCATGTTTTCAGGGTTATTTTATTAACTTCTTGGATGACATCCAGAGCTGAGCCTACTAGTGTTCGTGAAAGCATTTGTGAATAGTTGAGCATAGGCTGGATAATACTCTTCACCCCTTCATAAACTCTGTATACTTTTACAGCCCAAAATGATCATGGAAATAGATAAACCTAGGTCTGAGAATAACACCTAAATGAAAAGATCTTTGGGTACATTCTATAAATGATGAAAAAACTTCATGACCTTTTGCACGTAGTAGTTTTTCTCTTAACGATGAAAATGTGGAGGCTACACCTATATTGTTTGGTTTGCTAACCCTGTACCAAGTAGTGTTACATCAGATTTGTAATAGCAAGATCCACAGACAATATTTGTCATTGTCGTGGTTTAACCCCAGCCAGCAACTCAGCACCACGCAGCCGCTCACTCGCTCCCCCCCACCCAAGTGGGATGGGGGAGAGAATCAGGAAAAAAAAATAAAGCTCGTGGGTTGAGATAAGAACAGTTTAATAGAACGGAAA
>JAVKLA010000047.1:21546439-21560349 GCA_034782735.1 Sagittarius serpentarius | reverse complement strand
GAAGTTTTCTCTCTTAACACCCTGAGTGTAGGGCTCTTACACCACATGTATGCTTTTGACTTCGTGGTATTGTTTGACTCTTTTGGGAAGATTAAACTCAACTAAAGATGGAAGGGCCCATCTCAGATGACTTCACAGACAGCTGGGTTGGGACGGGACCCCCCCAGCCAGAGCGTTCTCAGTTGCTTTGGTGGTAAAACGTAGAATGTTTCCACCTGCAAGGGTGCTGCTGGTATTGACATCACGGCATGCCTTGTTTGTGTCACTAGGCAGGTGAGCAGGTATGTGAGAGATGGAAGAAACACCCTTGTAATATAGTCTGTGACATATGAATTGCATTTAATGTATAGAAAAAGGGTATTGTTGGCTCTTGTTTGAATAAATGTTTTCTCTCCCTATCCAGTAAAACCCTGCTTTTTGTTAAGCAACGCCTCCTCTCTCTGCATAAACAAGTTACAAAGTACTTAATTTTTCTTTCTTTCTTTTTAAAGTTTTAGTTATTAAGAAAAGTATGATGTACAGCTGAGAGAAGTACTAGCTAGAAATATGTGTGAGGAAAGTCTCCTTATGCACATTTTTCATCTTTTTAAACTGCCTGGAAAATACCCAAATGTCCCTCTCTTACATATGAAGATAAAATGTCATTTTGCTTGCACAGATGTCCTTTTGTAGATTTTGTGGCTCTACTTGTAAGTAAGTGTTGCAGTTAATTATTTTTAAAGCACTGAGCTGAATTAAACCAGCCAGTTGAAATTTGTAGCCGCCTTTTTTTCCTGGCACTTGCTGTTTAATGAGGGACCAAACCCCCTAAAGGTGCTGAGAACCCTGGCTTCCTATTCAACAAATCATTTCATCATGTGCTTGAAGTTATTTTTACTTCAGTGGAACTAATCTTAAGGTTAAAAAAATGGTGTTTCACTGAATGGAGACCAGAGACTGCAGCGCTTTGCAGAGTGTAGTAAGGTCCACCAAGAGCTTTCTCCATGGCAGGTTCTGCTGCAGATACTGTAACTTCAGTTAGAATAAAAACTTCTATGATGAATAGATTTTAACCCCAAACACAGCTGACATAAAAAGTACTTTTTTAAAAGCTTCTACTTAACTTCCTCTTCCAAATCATTCATTCCTCTCCCTGAACACCTTTGTACTTTAAGATTGGGAAAAGAAGAAATTTTTGCAGCTGCATAAAAAAATCTGTCATCAGTGCTGCAACACTTCCTAGACAAGATCTGTAAAAATAACCCATCTTATTAACTTAATGTATAAATACTTCCACTCTGCATAATAAATGGATATTCTGCAATAAACACAATCATACAACCAACAAGACTAGCAGGCTTGACATACAGTTACACATTCTCCATTCACAAGTGCATGCAAGCACATATATTTATTATAAAGATTCAGTGGAACCATGAACGCTGGTACCTAGGCCAGTTTGGCCTGATATGTGTAGCTATATTTGATATACATTTCGTATATATACATACTATTACAGGCACGAAGAGTTCCTTCTTCTGCTTTCACTTTTGCAGGTGTAAGTCAGGACCAACAACACTGAAGTTAGAACAAAGATACTGATGAAATAATGAGTTACAAATATATGTTTTTACAGTCTTATGTCTTAGCTTTTCATGCCAACTGTAAGACATTTCATATGACACGTGGGCACAGGGGTGTTTTTACACTGAAAGTGCATGTGTGCATGCCAATTTACTAGCTTTGTCACCGGACGTGAATGTTGTGCATGAACGTCTGTAGACTGATGGATATACCCACAACAGTGAGAACAAATCACTAGTACATGTTAGGTAGGCTAGTACATACAGGATGGCCAATGACGCCCCAAAAAGTGAGTATTGTAAATTACAGGCCCAAAGGTGATCCACTCTACGCCTGCATTATAACTCAGTTGCCTTAAGAGACATTATTGCTTGTTACCTTCCAGCCCGAGACACTGTGCAGGGGGGTGGGCACAAGGAATCGTCGGCCACTTTCATGCCCCAGCTACAGTTTTGTCATCAACGCCTGCTACACATCCAGCTTCAAGACAGACTGCACCTGGCAATGAGGTATTGCCAAATATTTTGTATAGGAATGACCTGAAGAGGACCTTGAAGGGTGGGAGCTTACAGTGATGAGGTTCCTTTTTTTTTAATTTTTTTTTAAACAAAGTTGAAATGGGTTCATTTTTTCATAGCTGGTAGGGATACATTCAGCTGTTCTTACCCCTCTCCATTTTTGATACCAACCAAGGGACAAAGTAATTTCCCAGCCCTGCCGCAACGTCCTGTGTGAAGTCACATGTTGGCTGTACAGAAACTTCCTGCTTTTATTGCTCTTACACCTCTTTCCTACTGTTTTTAGATTTAGGTCACTATATACCCCATGCCATAATTTTTTTTTAACCCTTCATTTTAAGACACTCCAAGCTATAAAGGGGAGGGGGACAGAAGCTTGCTCAGGTGGTTTTGTTTCTTTGCTTTTACTAAAATCCAACACAAATAAAGCCACGTTCATTAACCACATAAACAAGCACAGCTCCAGTGGAGTTTAAGACTGCCTTGAACTTAGCTTTTAAATGTAATTTCTGATTACTGGGTAGGTTCACTGGCTTTGCAACAGCTCTGTGCACACACGCACGTGTATGAGTTTCTGTGTCACTTTTCTTGTCGACATGCACATGCCCTGTCACATGGTTTTGTGTATAATTAATATTTTATATACATGTGTATGTATATCTAAAAATGCTTCATATGATATGATGATGCACTGTCAGTCACAGTGGGTTTACTTCCTGGGCATGGAGTTTTCTTATTTATACTATAACAGACTATGTTGATATTATATATTAAACAGTACAGTAGTATATTAAGACACAGTGTATCAGAGGGCATAGTCTGAACACAGAAGCAAACAGCATTCTCTGTTCACAAAGAGGCATTTTTAGGTTTGCTTTTTTGGTGTTTTTTTATTATTTTGCACAAAATCATCTTCAATTTGTTTAGAAATGAGTGTTTCAAAAATTTCATTTATGAACATATGCAAGGATGGCATGAAAATAGGACAGGGTGTATGTGTACATCGAAACAAACTGTGCCCTCAGAAAACTAGTTTCGTGTAATCTCCCTTTTTTTCTTTTTTTTGCTATGGTGCAATACCCTGCTATAGTTTAGCTGAAACCTAAAATGAGTAAATATGGTGAATGGCTTTACGTTTATACCTCTTTTAAAACTGTAAAAAAATAACCGCTTCCCAGCCCTTCCCCAGATACTGCCTTTTCTAATAGAAAAGTTATATTTACACGTCGTGGTTTAACCCCAGCCAGCAACTAATCACCACGCAGCCACTCACTCACTTCACCCCACACCCAGTGGGATAGGGGAGAGAATCATAAAAAAGGTAAAGCTCGTGGGTTGAGATAAGAACAGTTTAATAGAACAGAAAGGAAGAAACTAGCAATGACACAAATAACAACAATAAAGGGACAATAATAATAAAAGGATTGGAATACACAAAGGATGCACAATGCAGTTGCTCACCACTCCCTGACTGATACCTGAGCGGCGCTCCTCTCCCGGCCAACTCCCCCCAGTATATATACTGGGCATGACATCCCATGGTATGGAATACCCCTGTGGCCAGGTTGGGTCAGCTGTCCTGGTTGTCTCCCCTCCCAACTTTTCTGTGCCCCTCCAGCCTTCTTGCTGGCTGGGCAGGAGAAGCAGAAAAGTCCTTGACTTAGTCTAAACACGACTTAGCAACAACCGAAAACATCAGGGTGTTATCAACGTTCTTCTCATACTAAACCCAAAACACAGCACTGTACCAGCTACTAGGAAGACAATTAACTCTATCCCAGCCGAAACCAGGACAACATACTTTTTTTTTTATTTGCTGTTGGTTTATATTGTAACTTCATTTTTGAGAACACTGTATTTTAAAAAAACAAGCAAATTTCATAAAAATTGGAAGTGTTAGTAAATTATGTCTGCAAAGTGAGAGGTATCTTTTAAAATGAGAACATGATAAAAAAAATCAAACCCAAACCCCAGAACATTTCAGTCACTTTCCTAGTGGGTAAAGAAGTCGTCTGGTACAGCTGGAGGCCCTGCATGTGTGGGGGGGTGGTGACTGGGGGGCAATGTATGGTGAGAGGCAAGTAGACGGTGCCGTGGCCAGCGAGGGAGCACTGAGCATCGTGCATGGCCTCAGCCTCTGCTACTGCCGCACCTACAGCCCGCATCATGGTGAGTTCATCCTTGCTGTCCTTGCTACTCATCTTCTGTGGCCAAAAAAAAAAAAAAAAGTCACACTGCACTCACCAGCTATGTGAAGCAGCCTTGCTAAGCCAGCTCCAGATGAAGACCAAGTCCTAAATTGGCTGCCTCCTATCCAGTGTCCCTGGCCACAAAACTCGCACAGTTCCTGCAAGCAGCTGACTTTGAGAAGGTTGCTTCCATTCCAGCCCTCTCCTTTTACCCTTCCCTCCCACCAGCCAGCCAAAGTCATTACAGAACACAATTACTTCTGCATGTAGAGTCATGGTAATTCAAAATAAAACACTGAGAAATTATTTCTACTATTTGCCATAACAAAGGTGATTTCTCTGCGGGTGTCCCTGTTTCCTTCAGATTCCAGCACAGTAAATTTCACATCACATATTTAATGCAAACAAGAATCACTGTTTTGCTTAGAAAAAGCACCATTTATAAAGTTTTAGAACTATTTCCATTTGTAAAACTGTATTATTATGAACAAAACGAGATTTAAAAAAAAACCCAACCAAACTAATGGTATTGCAATCCATTCTTTTGCAGGTTCCCAAAATCTAAATTTTCCTTAAGTTACTGTGATATGGTTTCATCATAAACCATGACTATTTTTCTATAACAAGGAACCTTTTAACATCCTAATTCTTTTGTTCACCATCGTAGCTAGTTCTCAGTAAATGAACTATAAATTCTGTTTCAGCGGGTGACTGTTCTGCAAGGTAAATATGGTCTGTTAAATAAATAATAATCACAAAAATAGACCAAATGTAATATTTTCAATCAATGTTATTAAATCCTTGAACTAGAGACATCCATAGATTTACATGCAAGTTTGTGTACATAAAAATCTTTTCTGAGTATCTATTATGTTTCAAAGACTTTCTTAAAATCATCATATTTATCTTTTTTCTACTCTAGTAGCTTGATTAAATTACATCAGAAACTGTTGTAGGTGCCAAGATATGAATTGTTATACAGACACAAACATGACTGCCAGGGGTGGGTATTGTCAGCCTCGAGTCCCGGAACAGGCTTCCCAATTCATATGTAAGCACCTAAACACCAAAACAGTATTAAAATGTACTCAGCAACCAATGTTTTCTAGTCAGTCTTTGAAATCAAGAAATACACTAAAACACCAAGATTCTTTTAGTAGGTATCAAAATGAGAACTCAGAGCCAGACCTGGATCACGCAGATCTGATAATGTAGAACTTTCCTACTTTTCTTTCGGGGGGGAAGGGGGCAGGGAGAATCACTCAATATCTTATTTGGGGTAAAGGAGTTAGAAATGCTCCTGACTTTACCAATACACTGAGGATATTGCTCTGGTTTTGTCAGCTTGTGAGATGGTCACAAATAAAGGAGAAGCTTTCACTGAAAGCTTCAAGTTGCAGCAGCAGCGACAATTGGAAAGCCGAAAATGTTGCAACTGGAAAACCAAAACGTTTGATTTCTGAAAAAACTGTTCCTGCTTGTCTTGTGGGTCAGAGCTCCAAAGCATCCTTCACAGCCAGGTTGTGTCCACCATCATGAAACACAGTCAACTTCTTGTCTGGAAGGAAAATGGTGCATGAGAACAAATTCTGGTCCGAATGCATCATGAAAAACAAAAATACCTCAGACCTGGCCTGTGGAAGGCAACAGAAGTCTTAATCTTAACAAGAGGTCCATTACCCAAGTTAATTTTAATTTTTGATGCATCTTTTTTTTAGCTACACAGACTTTGAGTTTTCAGGGCTGCTGAACGTGCAATTCTCATTAAACTCACTGGCAGCTGCAGACATGCAGCATTTCTGAAATGCTGCCATAATTGCCAGAAGATGGGTATTCAGACAACAGGAGGGCCAAAAATTTACAGAGTTTCACTGAACATGGGATAGTTGGGAATGAGAAAACCAAAGCTGGGCTTCAGATGGCAGAAGTCCATCACATTCAGACAAAAAAAGGATGCAGCGAGCGTGGCCGAAACCCCACTCTTGCTAAACAAACAGATGTCTGTTAACTGCAGCGAGACTTTTGCTGCATTTAGCATTACAACGTTTTATTTCTATAACTTTTTTTTTCGTATGAGGTAAGGTCTCACTGCTTTAAAGCCTGTCCCAGGACACAGAACAATTCCCGGTTTTATCTGTCCCAACCACACATATGAAACATTTGAGTGATAGAGGGCAGCTGCTGCTGTTGCTGCTGCTGGTGGCGGCTGCAAATCACACAAACCAACGCCTTCCTGTCCCTTGGGAGAGAAGTGAAGGTTCTGGTTTATAAGCAGTTAGAGAAGAAAAAAAAAAAAAGAAAAAAAAAATCTACACCTTGCAGCAGACAGTGAGCCTGAGGCTGGCGGGTGAGGAAGTTAATCAGCACCGAGCAGGCTGTTCGGGATGAGGCCAAACAGATGGCTCGTCTCTGAAACGGCAAAACGGGAAGCAGATGTGGCCACTGCTTCTCCCCATGCATAACTGGGAACCAGCCGGTTGGTGAGGAAATTTGCATAACAAGGATAATTTGGTATCAAAACTGTCCCTAGAAGTGATCTGAATGGATCTGGGCACAGTTGACAGTTTTCACTTCTTGTTTCCCACTCAATGTTCAACCAGATTAAATTTTAATTTTGAACCTACTGTTTGCCTGAGGTTGCTCTCAGCTATCTTCTAGGGAAGCCTATGATGCCGGCAGGGAGAACTTGGCCAGTATCTCCTGAAGCTTTTGAGGCCAAAACCCTGATCTCTGTTCAGTCAGTTGAAATTTTATTGACTAACTTCAGTGGGCTCTGATTTTCTATTTAAAGTCCATAAACTTCACGTCATCCCTATGAACAACCACCAAAACCAAGCCTGAGCTAATAGCCTCTATTTGCATGCACTGAAATTCATAAAGCCTGTATATGGGTACGCTACAAGGCCGGACTAATGCCCTTCGTAAGCTCCTTACTACCAAGAGCAGAGCCAAGAGCCCCAGCTGAGCCCAGCAGCTCTCCCCATTGCCCTGCGGGAGTGGGGGCCTCCGACTGCAAAGCCTTGCCAGCCTGTCAGAGCCTTGGCACCTGCCAGCCCTGTACAAAAAACTTTACCAAAAAAAAATGGGAAAACAACATTAATATTGAGGGGGCAGTTTAACACATAGATATGAGGTACTACAAGTAAAGGAGGGGTTTCTTTTCTTCTACTCCTCACTGTTTTGTTTCAAAGGACACAGTAATGCCTATTTGACTACAGCTTTTACTTTATAGTGTTCCTGTTGCACTGACAAGGACTAAATATACTGCAGCTTTAATACATCATATAAATCAAAACAGAGATCCAGAGAGCTCTTAACATTAAGGCAGGTTCAAATCTGGACTCGAACACTCTGGTTTTGTTTCACTGATAGTTGTAGCACACAAAAAAGTACCTTTATCATCTTAGGGAGATTCCTGTGTGTAGCCATGGGAGAGAATATAGGCTCATTATCCATTGTGTTGAAGAAAAAGAAGAGAGAGTAAATACTTGCTGAAAACATATATATGTAGGCACTAACAGAAGCATTGTTATATGAATTTTACTTTTTTTTTAGCACAGTACATATATGATTTACCTCCCCACCTCAGAAGTCCTACCCTGAAATATTCACAAACTCTTTATTTTTGCATTGCATCCAGTCACTTATTTCTAGACTAATAATATATATAGTATTTTATTTGCATAGTCTAGCAAATGCACATGGGAAACGCACTTAACACACTTACACATGTATGTAGGGGGTTTTTTGGACTCATTAAATATTGGTACAAATTAGAATGATTACTTCTGCTTTGGAAACATCTGTCTCGCTATCCCTTTGTAAATGTAAGCTGGCTGAGACGCAAAACAGTTTTATAAGGTCTAACACTGATATTATGATAGTACCTGACAGGAGAATTCCTACAGCAGTAACCACAGTAAACCTGAGTAAGTGAAAATAATCAAGGTGCTGAAGAACACACAGTACTAACAGACCCTGCAGTTCATGCACGTACTGCATGCTGCTTCTCGCCAAGGCTCAACTACATTGCATTTAACTGAACATTAAACAAAGACTGGATCCTGATCAGCAGAGAGAGTAGAATACACAAAGAAGAAAAGCTAGGGTGGTTTTAGGAAGACAATCAAATGCATGTATTAATAGACTAAGAAGTCTAAAATTAAGCATTTTCAACAAAATTCCAAAGGCCAAACCAGGAGAAGGAGACTATAGGCATCTGCCTGAGTTTTGTTAAATAGTTCTTGATAGCTGAATCATAATTTGGTCATTGAAGGCAGGGACAAATGTACCAGAAGTGATAGGAAGACCAGAAGGGAAATGAAGGGTGGTAGAAGATTGGGTGGAAAAATTAACACATCGAGTTCAGCAGTGAAGAAATTACTCTCTACCGTAAGGGTTATTACCACAGAATTAAGAAAAGCCAAACCCAGTGCATTTCGGGGAAAAAAAATATTCTACCATTCTTCATAGTTGCATGCCTTTTATAATATGGAAGAGTTGGCCTTTTCTCTTGATTAACCTCAAAACTAAAATCAATTTGTAAACTAAAAGTATTTTTTGTTTGGATTTAAGCAACTTCCCCCCGCTGCCAAATCCAGATAGCCAATGCAGGTGTTCACGCTGTACATTCATACTTCCTTTTTAATTCAGTACCCGACAAAGCAGATAATCACGTAGTGTAAATCCTTTTTAACAATTCCTTTCATGTTGTCATTAATGTTAAAAAAATTTCTCTTTTCTTAATATCCCAGTCTCTGGAGACACATGATTCTGGAGAATATCCATTTTTATTTCAAATACAGGTGGAGGTGTGTAGCTCTGTTGACTTGGGGGGGGGGAGGAGGGGCATGTAAGATTACTTAAATGGAAATTACTCTGAACCAAGAAGGAATATCATTTCATCATATTACCTTTAAATTTATTCTGTAGTTTCCAAAAGCCAAGATACAGTTTCTGAAAAGCTGGAAAACAGCAGCACTACTGTGAAACATCCTTCCCCCTTCCCTGCAAGAGAAATAGCAGCACAAAAAAAAGCCTAAATTCCTTACGCAAGATCGTACAATAAGTTCTGATAAAATCAGGATTGGTAGCCAGGTCTTCTAATACTTGCTTATTTTCCAGCTGCAGACTAAGCTTCCTCTTCAGTGGGTAGTAAACTCAAGAATCTGTATTTGCAGAACCTTGCACTAGCTCCTAAGAGCTGTGAAAAGGCCACAGATCTAAGAATTCAGGCTTTAGATTACATCAAAGTGTGTGTGTGTCTACTATATCTGTATACACTATATGTGTGTCTAATTCAAAATATTCAACAATTTATATATATTTTAACCAACAGTCGCCAGTTTTCCTTCCACTTCATTACTGAAAACATCTTATGTTACCTAAACTTACAGAATATTTTGACCAAACATACAAAGATACATAATCCTTTCCATGATCAGTTGTTGAAGTTAGACAGCTTTTGCCTTGCAAATGTCTTTAAATGATGCACAGATAAAAAGGAAAACAATATTGGGAGAGGGGCTCTGTCTGGTGTATGGCACTGTGGGCCCTCTCTCTGTTTTCCTGTGGACACATAATGAGCTGCTCAAAGAATAGTTTTACGGTTAACCAACCGATTTTAACAAATTGGGATGCTTTTCTAAGCCTTAAAAACCCAATGCAAAATCTGTCTATTTACCCTCCCAGCTATCGCAGGAAAAATAATAAAACAAACAAAAAACAGCAGGGCAATAGCCACGTGAAAATATTATGCTCCAAAGAATCTTATAATGGCTTTAATTAGCAGGCTAATTTGCAACAGAAAACAGAAGGTTCACTGGAAACTTTGCACAAATACCAACGTGCAAAATAGAAACTTCAGATAAGCTGTGGAAAGAGGGTGGGATTTCCAGAAAATAGGGAAGGACTTGTTACACCCTCCTTGTCAAATTTTGCAGGATCACCACAGCTTCTCTGGAGAAACAGTATGTGCAGAGGGGGAAAGCTAACAGCTTTCCTTTTGGTTCTGCTTCTCTTATATAAACTGCTTGCCTAATTTCCTTTGCAATTAGAGAAATATTCGACTCAAAACCCATCCTTTCCACATCTCACTGTGCTGTGCACTTTTGCTACTAAGCGTCCGGCCACTTCCATAATTTTGTATTATTATGAATATTATAATTATATCAATACCTTTTTCTCAAACCCTGGATTGCACTAATATTAAGCAAGGTAAAGTTGCCGGGGCAGTGAGAAGAGGGAGGATGGTGCCGTTCAGCAGCTCTCAGCAGAGCCTCTCCAAAAGGCAGGCAGGGATGGAGGGCCACGTCCCTTCACTGTTTCATGCCATGCCAACACAGGAAGTTACACAGCCCATCTTTCTCAGTGTTTTCTGAGGCCATCCTTGGAGCATTTCTCCAGAAAAGCAGAATAAATGCTTTGTCATCAATAGGCTAGCAGGGTCTTTGCTTTCTAAGCTCTCCCATTGTGACTGCCTCCTGACAACGTGTCAGTCAGAGCCTGTCCCCAGCATACGCACATTAGGCTTCTTCAGCCTGGGATGTGCCCTGCTGAAGCCTGTCAGATCCTCAAGTGTCCGAGCTGCAGCAAGGGCACAGGACTACGCAGGAGGAAAGCAGGCAGTGCCTCAGCCCTGGCCCTTAGCCATCAGACAACCGCCTCAGGGGCATTCGTCTTCCTCCAGTCTTAACCAAGCAGCTCAAGACACCCCTTTTCCTCACAAGGGATATACTCAGCCCCACAGCACACCTTAGCAAGTTTGCAAGGGTGTAGTTAGAAAGGAAATACCTAGAAGAAACAAACACACAGAGGTTTGGTGGCAGTGGAGAAGGGAAAGTAAATTTACACAGTATAAAAAAGTATTGGGGGGGCACTAAAATACGAAAAATAATTTCTTCAGAAAATTGCACTTTGGTCAATCTTGGCTGCTTTAGACTAAGCCTGCCTCTGCATCAAGAAAACACTGGGAGGACTGAAGGTAGATGTAAAAAAACCCTGGCTTTTGCAGTTAGCTTTCAAGAAAGTTTTATTGCAGTGATAAGAAAAGAAAAAAAAAAAAGAAATAGTACAAATGCCATGTACAATCAGCATACAAAAAGTGGGCCTGGAAACAGCTCCTGCAAAGACGCATATTTCAGAGAAGGGATTTATACTTTTTTTTTTTTAGGTTGCCTCATATTAGTTTCAATTTTAACTATGTATCGGGAAAAAAAATATGGGGATTTTGGACTGACTTACAGAAGTCTCGAAAAACTACATAACAAATTCCCAGACCCCACTGAGTACCTTAGTCTGCTTTAGAGACAAAAATTAAGTACAGGATCCAAGAGTGCACCTCTCTCCATTTAATAGGCAGGACAGCTATATTACATGGCGTCATCCCAGACACCAACAGGAGACTCCTCCAGCAGTCACCCCTACCAAGATTTCAGTAGCAGCATGTTCAGACCCATAGGACAGAAAACCAGAGAGGTGCTATCGCCATTTCCTCTCTCTTCCCTCAGACGATTGATCTTTAAAGTGAATGTTCCCTTTGAAAACAGGAATTGCAGCGGCATACGGCTTTTCCCCCAACCATCCACGCTGCCGCTCTGTGCCGTTGCCTTTCCAGAGATTTGCCGAGCGGCACTACTGTGTTGAAGACTGAATCTGTAGTCCAGTAATTTGTTGGTTCAACAAAAGGCATGGCTGAAACAAGCTGCCTGACTTAAAGAGCGTATGCTTCCTGTTGTTGGCAGAAAGTGAGACTTCACGCTGTTCCCCCTTGCCTCCTTTAAAAACAGTGCCAGGAATTGATGTAAATTGTCTGCAAAGCATCTGACCCACAAAGCAGGGAAGTGAGAAACTGTAGGACTCAGGAAGATAGAGCAATACTAGCCACCTATATCTAAATACATATGGTTTTTTAATATACTTGATCAATGATCATGGATGGCATCAGTAATTTTCACTCGAAATGTGCTCAAGGGGCTGAAGTCTTCAGCAGCTCTGAGGAATTCTTCCTCCAGAGAAATCAGTCGAGTGGTTTCTTTGGTCACGAAAACTGCCTACAACACCGACCACAGACGGGCATGCCTTAGGCTGCCCAGACAACTCAGTCGAACATCAGCAGAGGGATAACCCAGAAAGTTAACCAATTACCCAGCACGTAGGATTTCTTTCGTCTAGGACTTCTGTCAGGTGGGTCAGGAGAAGGTCCCTACACCACTGGGGTAAGAATGGTGCCAGATGTTCGACCCTATTAGGACAGCATTAATTATTTTTACTTGTGAGGCAACACGAAGGGAGCAACAAATGCCATTCGCTATCAACCAAAACTCAAATGAATTGAGACTGTTAAATTAATTGGACTCAGCTCCTGTCGCCTACCTGTTACGTATCTACATATCAGAGCATTTTCAGGATCTTCAGTCTGGGAATCTGATCATTTACTCTGCTATTAAAATTCCTAAGACTGAGGATCAGTTTCAACACAAATGCACTGTATTGGGATTTTCACCTCTTTTCCCAACCCCAGTGTAATATTACAGCCTGAGACACAAGGTAAAATTAATCTTTAAAAAAACCCACATTTGTTAAATACGGAGTTCTAGAGATGTCAGGCTGGTTTTCACAGCTCTCTCCAAAAAAATCTTAAAAATCGAAGTCCACCTAACGAATCAACAATAATCCTTAATAAAATGTCAGGTGACAAAACAACGAAACATAATTTTGACTACCCTTGGACTTTCCTTAAGAAATTGGGTGGACTTCTTTGGGAAAAGATCTCCATCTGGTGGCAAGCTGTAAAAAAGATCGACTCAGCACTACAGAGGTGCTACTTTCCCTTGAAAAAAGACTGCTGTTACTAGAAATGGTGTAGATTTGTTGTGGATAATTTTTTTCTCCGTAAATTTCTAAACCTTATATAAGATAGACTGAGCAAGGCATCTTTTAGTCTTCCTAAGTCTGTCCTAAATGCATGTCTAGTAAAAGCATTGGAGTTCATCTGGCTCACGTATCCCATCACACAATTTTTCCTGCTGACAGCGCTGTGGGAAAGACATCCCCAGCCTGTGGATGATGAGAAGCAGCAGTACCATTGCCACCTGCATCTGCAGGCAGATGTGTCCAGGATATTACGACTCACCTGCAGACAATGGCTATATCCCTCTGTAGCGACATAAATAAGGCGGTACTCCTTTTCCACTGCTGTAATGGCAGTAAGAATCTTAAAAGATAAATTTTTTTACGGGCATTAGGTTATACAGATAAAAGGTAACGTTCCGTGGTATCAATTACCCCTACTCTGGCGACATTAGAGGAGGGGGTTGTACTATCATAACTATTTGGGGAGTTATACTACCATAACTATTTGTAACAGCACATGAGAAATAGTTTCCATGAATGAAGCTACAATGGAGCTATCCCCAGCATAGAATCATAGAATTGCTTAGATTGGAAAAGACCTGTAAGATCATCTAGTCCAACCTAGCACTGACAAGTCGCCCACTAAATCATGTCCCTAAGCAGGACATCTACACGACTTTTAAAAACATCCAGGGATGGGGCCTCCACCACGGGCAACCCGTTCCAATGCCTAATGACCCTTTCAGTAAAGAAATTCTTCCTAATATCCAATCTAAATCTCCCCTGG
>JAVKLA010000047.1:21514848-21532380 GCA_034782735.1 Sagittarius serpentarius | reverse complement strand
CCGCCCCGCCCCGCCCCGCCCCGCCCCGCCCCGGCCTCGTCCCGCGCCGGCGGCCCCGGCCCCTCGCCGGGCGCGCTGGCGGCGGTGCGCTGGTTTTGCGGTGGCAGTTGCTGGCCCGGAAGGGTTCTCGCACCCCGGCAAGCCTGCACACGCTTCGGGCAAAGACTTGCTTCTTCAGCTGAAAGGTGCAGCAGTCAAGAAGGAAGAGGCTAGAGAGTTTAGAAGTTTTTATTCTGTTTGTCGCCTATCCAGGCCATTTTCTGTAGCAGCAATGGAAACGCGGAGGTGGACTCTTCCTGCGAGGCAGAGGAGCCGTGCTCTTGCGTTTACACACGTTTGGCGACTGCAGGAGCCAGAGTGCCGCGGCTCCTGTGTCGAACGCGATAGCTGCCCGAAACAGCAGGGCGCCCACCTCCCACCTCCCATCAACATACCCCCTGGCCGCCCGGGTATTCTCAGTTAGAAGGCCCTCTGGATGCCCTTCTTCCAGCTTGCCGGAGGCCAGGCCAGCAGAGTCCCAGGCTCTCTCCTCAGTGACCACCCTCCGTGCAGGGTGAGCTCCATGGGAGACAAGTTCCACGGGAGATGGGCCCAAGCGTAAGCCCTGGCTCACCTGGTGGTTTGGGTGCGAGCGTTGGGCACCCACACCTTCAGCGCACGCAGCGCCTGACGTCTGCAGCCGCCTATTTCATCTCTTCCCCCTGTGGCACAGGCTGCAAGGCCACCACAGCCTCCATGGCAGCATCAGAAGCTGATGCTGGCTAACTTCCTCGGAAACAACAGCTGCTGAATGGGCCTTTTTGAGAGAACAGCTCTGCTAAAGGTCTCAGCAGCAGTAGCTGGACTCTCTGGCAGAGGGATGAGATGAATAACACGATGCCTTACAGGGCAAAAGATGGTGGCCTAGGTGGATGTATCCTATGAACTGAATCTCGTCATGGAGTCCCTAGCTGGATCACACCAACCCACGTTCAAATTAGCGCACCAATCTAGATGCAAATTAGCACACTACACTGCAGTTACACCCCTGGTATTAACATAGTCACTTCTGTGTGGGTGAACATTTAATTTCCCATGAGAAACACTTCTTACAGTTACTGTCAGGCTTTTGTTACACATCAAGCTTGTTATACTATCAGTGCAGACAGCATATTAAACTGTCTGTGCTACTACGCAAGCTATCACCTAGGACAAACTTGGGCTAACATTTATTGTTTGTAACACTCGCTGCCATCAAATTTCCCCCAAGCCGTGCTTGCCTGATTTCCCGTGGGTTGCACAGGAGCAGGGAGTAAAGGAGCCTGCAAGCTGCAGTCAGGCGGGGCTAATGAAATGGGCCGCTGCCTTGTCCTACCAGATGGCGCCTGAGCTGCAAACCAAAGCTGAAGCTGGGCAGCTGGTCCAGTGGCAG
The DNA here is from genome assembly GCA_034782735.1 of Sagittarius serpentarius. Classification (NCBI taxonomy): domain Eukaryota; kingdom Metazoa; phylum Chordata; class Aves; order Accipitriformes; family Sagittariidae; genus Sagittarius; species Sagittarius serpentarius. Next base: position 21,530,969 of record JAVKLA010000047.1, on the reverse strand, counting down.
CTCCAGCTGCAGGACCATACAGAACTTTATGGCAGGTTCAGCATTGACCCTGGTTATGGCCAGGCGTTTTTCAGACTCGTGTTGCTGTGGAGGAAACTTCCTGGAGGAACTCTCATTTGCAAAGTAATTTGTTCAAAGAACACTTTGAGAAAAAGTCACTGATGGTGAAAATCAGGGCACTTACAGCGCATCTGCCATGAATAAAATGGGAAAAGCTTGGTTAACAGCAAAACCAGACAACAGTCATAGTTTTGTTTCCATTTATTAATGCTGCCAATTAAAACCTACATGTCTGTTTAGTAGGCTTTAGATACAGATTTTAAAGGAACTTGACAGCTCACAAATTACAATAAAAAAGCACTAAACTTCTGATTATTTTTCCATTAAGGTCATACAGACGCTACATATGCTATGTAGATATTATCCATCGATGCTTATTTAATCTGCCCCTGCCACCCGGGTCTTCAAGGTTCTCAGTTTTATTTCTCATTTGCTCCTGTCTTTGAGAAATTCAAGTTTACGCATATCTCAGGGTTTAGACTGCTGTTGTAAGGCAACTGCAATGTAAGCACTACTCATCAAATATGGTATCCTTACAAGAGACATCAAGAACAACAAAAAATTCAACAACCATGAGCAGAATCTTACATGTAAAGGCAAGAGAAAATTAGAAATTTCATAATTATAATGCAGTTCAGAGTATATTAGCAATACTTTCATAAATACATATATTTTCAATATTTCCCCAACAGTAATAAAATATATTCATAATCTGTCATTATTAAGAATGTAAGTATTGTACTAGCATTCTACTAGTTTAAAAAAAATATGGTTTTTTTTCCCTCCTTCTCTAGTAGCTGCACCGTCTCCCTTGAGATATGGATATTCTACTAAAGTACAATTCTGAGATTTTGTAATGATTTTTAACATCAAACAGTATTAATTGGCACAGACTGTATTAGCTTTTGCACACAAGGCACAATAAATCCAGGTTCACATATTAACTATTCAGACAGTATTTCTCACTTACAGATATGTTGCAAAGCTACAGAACAGAGCCAGCAGTTACGTTCTTCTTTCAAAATGTTCTTTTCAACACTTTTGTTCTAGAGTTGATTACATAGCCCAGATTCCATTTTCAGATGACCTAACATTACTAGTCTACGAAGGAATTATCACGTGGGGAAAAGAGGGTATGAGAGACTGAATACTAAGAATACCTTCACCAGTTACATATTCAAATAATCCCAGAATTTCAGAAAAACTAGAACTGTGAACTTCAGATTTCTGTATTGGGCTGGCCATGAGGAAATGTAATTCCATGGGTCTTGTCACTGCTGATTATTAGAAGATTTACTTACGTCACTTCTTTAAAAACAAAAATAAATTAACGTTTACTACGTTTATAGTATTTTAAATTAACCCTTATCCTAAATTCTTTGCCAAAGGGAGATTTAGTATCTGGACAACAGGCTCTTCTAAAACTGATACCCATATGCTGAAAAACATTTAATTGAATGTCAGTTTTGGCAACATTTTCCCACAAATGTCTAGAGGGACCTATGTCTAATTCTGGGCTGTTGGGAACATTTCACCTCTCCTGCGTTTGGATGTGCATCCTGCCCGCATCCCTCTTCTGAGGCTCACACAGGCATGCATCATCCACCGCTCTAGTTTCCATGGAGAGGATTTCCACCAAAATCCTCTTATGTTCAGTCTAGTGTTGCCTTGCCTTTATGTATTTCTTTTCCAATACTTATTAGTTAAATTTTAATTTCAATTATAGTCACATAAGCACAAAGCAACTCCATTTCATTTCAGTGGAATTATCCTGGATTTACTCTATGATAGCTTTGATCAATATCTGATCTCTTTTTTTTCCTGGACAGACCTGGTTACATATGTCACATACAAAATACTGGTCTGTCTCATAGAGGAGGTGTAATTCTTCTCTGGCTCCTAGATTCTAGTGTTTTCATAATGTGAAAGTTATAAAATTGTATCACTGTGGACCATATGTGCTATGGATGAACATTGTTTCCCAAGTCATGAAAACTGAATAATGTTGTTTTAAAAAAGCTAATAACAGAGAAAGGAAATAACTGCCAGCATTTTCCGCTCTCTTCAGTCTACCAATCTATTGCATTGTGCTAATACAGAAAAGCTTAATTTCAAATTGGTTCTGCTAAAGATAATGATGCTATCAAAATTTCTGATACTGTGGCTGAAAGTAGTGTCTTGCGGAATGGCTCAGTCACCTGCTTGAATATTACTTGTTTTTGCCAGATTAATTTGTCATCCCTTACTTCATCTGTTACCTGTGAAATCAATTCCTTAAAGAAATAGTAATCAGCTTTTCCATCTGGGTGGATAACATAGCCTCTGGCTAGCCTTACAGAAGGGCAGTATGCCATCGCCTAGTCTAGTCGCATAGCTGACCTGCTGAAAATGCAGAGCTTGGTCAGTTTTTCCTGAGTGTGAGGATTCATGCACACCTCTTATGTACTACTTGCATACCCATTAATACTAACCCTCCCCCAGTTTGCACCGCAGAAGTAAGGTGATTAGGAATCACCAGAAAAATTCACCTGGTCCATAGTCAACTTCTTTAATGCCTTCTGGAAAGACAATGGGTAGGAGCAGACTGCTTGCCAAAATAACTGTCCCGGTGCATGTTTCATGGTCTACTTGCAAATTCCCAAGTGTAGGAATTATACTTGCAAGGGATGGAGGAAGAAAGCTGAATAATTGTGCAAGTTGTTCAAGATGCTTTAGAAGTTAATATGAGCAGTAAAAGGAAAAGATTAAAACAAATGCAAATGTAGAAATGAATCCTACAGATTATTTTTCTTGGAGTAGCTATTTATTTTGTTCTTATTTATATAGAAATAATGGTCTGGAATTTATGCTTTCAAAATGGCAGAAGTACTTATTAATGTCAGATATTGTTTCTGATTTTCATTTCACCTCTTTACTGTACCTGCCTTCAACAGGATGATATATCAATGGCTTGTGTCAAGTACACATTATTTGACTTTCTCTGAAGGTTAATTGTTTTCCAATATTTTCATGTTCCATGCATAACTGTTAATGGAAGAAAACCACTAATGGGGGCACCACAGTTTATTTTGGAAGTTAGTTCTCTCAATTGCTATTTTTATTGTAATTTGTTTTCTTGTTAGCTAATTTGAGAAACAAAGAGTAACATTTTTGCCATCACATTTCTTAGCACATTTTGTCAAAGATTTATTACACAATGAAGTAAGCAGAATGGTAGACATAAAAAGAAATCACAACTCTGTTTCACAGAACATAGCTTACAGATTATTTTCAAGTAATCACTGCTTATAACAACTTCGTTAAAAATATAGAATACCAGGTAGCACATGGCTTTTGACAAAACTCTTAAGAAGGAGATTTAAGAGGCCTCATTATGAATGATCAAAGTGAAACCCAATAGCCAGCATAACCTATTTGCTGAGATTTGACAAAATGGCTGTTTTAAAAGCAAACCCTTTAGGAGAAAGTAGAGAACTTGCCATAAGGACGGTTAGTATTCATTTAGTGCTCGTTCCCCTCTGATCTGGCTATGTAATGAAGTCAGTCTTGAAGTCCTAACTTCATTTACAAAATTACTGCAGCAAGCATGTCATGACATGATAGTGGCCCAGACCCTGACAACAACATTTGTGTGTGCCTCTTTAGATAGGACATGAACAGTGTTATAACCAGGTTACTGAACTTCCCCCAACTTGGATACTTTCTGAAGTCATAGTAATGTTAAATTAATTGGTTATAACACCTCACAGTTTCCTCTGTGAAGAAAGGAGTGGGTGCGTTAGAGATTAATGGGGACAACGGAGGGAGCACTAACCCTTCCAGTTCCATTGCCTGGTTCAACAAATGCTCTTGATTACAAACTGGTAAGAAATGACAGCTCGAGCCCCCATGGTTACGTGCATCCTGGAAACAGGCAAGAAGAAACTACAGTACAGAGAAGGAATAACTAAGGTTACAACACAACTTGCTGGCAAGGATTTTGCTACTGCAGCTGGGCTATGTAACAACAGGGTTTGTATTTTTTTTCCTTCATAATTTGACTTTCCCACCTGCCCCTAAAATAAAACTTGGCCACACAGAGAAAGCCAGTTAATTACCTCCTCCGCACTGCTGCTTCACTGTTGTTACTGCTGGTGGTGGTTTTGCTCCCATGTTTTCAGAAGATCGGTTGCCAGCTGTGAAACGTGCTGCCAGGCAAACTTGATGTGGGTGGATTCCACTGTGCGGGAACAAATAGCAAAACGTAGCACAAACTTCTCTCGCAGGTGGCACGGGACCAGATGAATCTTCTTGGCCTCATTTATGCTTTTAAGAAGAGCCTCATTTAGTTCATTTGAGCCCTGAAATCATTGTAATTCAACAGATACGGTGATGAATTTCAGAAGCCAGTTTGGAATAAGTAAATCCTACCAAGCAGCCAAGCCCAAGTACCACCAGTAACATGCAGCCACTATCTCATCTTGCAGTGCTTTGCCATCAAAGGATTACAAAAAGATGATGGCGCAAGAGATGATAATTTTTCAGCCACAAAGAGATTTATGGATTAACTGGGGTTTAGAAGTAGTGTTCACAGTACGACATTTGTGATAGCTGACTGCTTTTTTGTGACCTAAGGTCATGAGCTACATAGCTTCATGTAAAAGCATTCATTATTGCATCCATTTCATTACACTTTTCTTAGATGTAATCAAACAAACATGGGGGGAAGTTTTGCAATGAACTATACTAACATTTGTAAAACAAACCTTCCAGTCTTCACTTAAGCATGGCTGCTGTGAGAGAGTCTTTTGAATATCAAGATGGAAATCTTACCCTTAATTAAGAAATAGTTAAGGTAATGTATCCCTGGCATAAGTAAGTTTCATACTATCAGTGGAAACCCTGAAAAAGTATTTACCTCAAGTTCTATAGGAAGTGTCCGTCACAGAATCCTATGGGGGGGGGGGGGGGCGGAACTTTAGAAATGTGGTAAACTGACCCTCTCACTGGAAGTAAACAGTCTTCTGCATTCTGGGAAACAAATATGTAAATGTTAAATGTCTTGCAGAAAGTCAGAGGGACTATACATGCATGCAGGATTGAATTTTATCTCCTTCTAGTGTACTTCGTTCTCCTTGTGCTCAAATAAGTAATGTGAGGATTTCCCTTACAGCAGCTGTGCACTCTTAATATCAAATCTAAAAAGAAATAGGACTGCACAGAGGAGTACTCTTCCTTTTTCAGGTTCAGCTAATGTTGAATCAATGGTTTTCCTAGTTCATGTCCATCAGCATTTGAGAATAAAACAGAAGATGTCATCAGATTTTCAAAAACAGTAGTAAATTGCTTTAAATGAAAACAATGAAAGAAGGGACCTCAAAAATCTTGGGATTTTTGTCTGATTTAGCAACACATGATGAAGTGCTAGCTGCGTATCTTTGACAGTCTTTGTTACTCAAATTAAAGGAACCTGTCTGTGTAACTTATATCAGCAGACCAAGAGATGGATTCAGCTTCGCTGGGCAGTTTGCCATAATAGCTTAGGATATACCATGTTAATCTTGAGCGCTATAATTTTATTCTTTGGGGAAGTATCTTAGCTATTGTACAGTCTTTACTCTTTCTGTTACACTGCTGGTAACACAGAATTGCAAGACATGCTAGAAGCATCTGTGCTTTTACCACAGTGTTCCCTTACTGAACACTGACTGTGGAAAAAGAGTCACAAATGGACAAATACGTCTGTTCAGCAGCAGTTTTGTTACTGTAGTGGCATAGGTCTTCCTGAAAACATCCATAGCAGAAAACATGTCCTCTCAAATCTGTGCAGTTGTGACTTGCCTGCTCAGCTTTTTCCATGTAAAAACAAAGCATAAGGGAGACACAGTTTCCCATTGGCACTGAGGATAAAACATATTATTCTCATGGTTTTGGATCATATTAGAGTTAGAGCTGAACCCAAGTTAAAACCTTGTTCTGACTTAGCACAAGTTGTTAAGGAATTTGCGTGAAAGCCTGAAATTCATGGCTTAGCCTTAGTCTTCTAGGAGATATTTATGCAACTCGAATGCTCCTAACTAAGAAAAGGACCAACTTTGGTGTTTTGCAAGTCCCCACCCATTATGGGTCTGTCTCTGGTGACAATGATACACTGCTTTCTTATCAGAGGTAATCCATCATTAAAATGATGATCCTTGCCTTTAATATGAAATGCACAGCACTAACTTTTAGGCAATACAAGTGGTTATATGTTGTTAAGTTAAACCCCTTGGCAGGGGTGAGGGGAGGAGGAACAAAGATTTATATATCTTTCTTCTGTTCTGCTCTCACAGCTGCACCTAGGGGCTGCTGTGACACTCAGTTGTCACGTCAAATTGAAGTTAGTAGTGACTAATCCTCTCCCAGAGCTTTGAGAAGCTATCTCTGATTGAATCTGTCAGCTTCAATAAGACAGTATTCTCCCCCCCCTGGAGAAATGACTAGCTTAACTTGTATTCATCTGCAGACATGACAAGGAGGTCAAAAATTAACCCTTTGGCATGATACATTTGATGAAATAGTTATAACATGAAAGTCATAGATTATTAGTCCATCTGCTCAACTGTGTGAAAGGCAAAAAATTAAAAGTTACAGCTAAGCAAAAAAATTTAAAAGGATTTCTCAAGAACAAAGGAAGGAAAAACATTTCATACTCTTACAGCTGTGCAGCATTACAGTTCAGGTCCCCTGTCCCTTAGTCCTACTGTAACTACATAAAAGTTAGAAGTATATGACTTCTAAGATGCATTTTAATACACATTATAGAAATCATGGGAAGATTTTTGAAAGAGTTATTTTAAAAGGAAATAAAGCTGCAAAAATAATAATAAAATGCTCTTCATTTAAAAGCCTGTTAGTTTTGTTTTCTTTTGTTTGGACTGGGAAGGCAAGCGATGAAAACACTGCTGTTTCAACATTGGTTTTCAGCAGAATCATGCCTTTATTCTACAACTTGTCCAGAAGTTTCTTAGCTAGGTGTCCAATATTTACCTCGTATTGTAAAACTGTCTTTCCCTGTAGACCTGATTTCTTCCTCTGGATCATCAGGGACAGGAGAACAGATGTAGATGAACTACTCGTCTGATCAAAAGTGACAATTCCTGTGTTGCTATGCTCTATTTCACCAGGACTGTTCCTTTAAAGTAAATGTAGAGCACTGACTAACAGCTGTCTCTGGATCTGCAAAACTAGTGTTTACTTGTTCCACATGAGAGAGCAGACTACAACCAGCATCTTGTTATTTAGCAATAAAAGCCACAGAACCTATTCCTCAAAATCTTTTAAAAGTTCTTGTTAGGGAAGAAATTATATTCATGTTTCCACTTACTGGAAAAACTCCACATTCTCTAATCTGTCTGATCCCCTAGCAACAGATCTTTTTTTTTTAATTTTAAACAACATAAACTCAAATAAAACCATTTTCCTATTCCAGGCAAATCCACCATTACCTTATTGTTAAAGACTCATTAGCTCCTTCAGCCAATTGCATCAAACTCAGGTAACTGGAGCAACTAAATGACTGAGAAAAGAATTTGTGAAAAGTAGTAATACCACACTCCAGAAGGAGCCAAGATGTGCTTGTGAGACTTCAGAAAAGCTAAAAACTCATTTAGGTATCATGTGAACTAGAAAACATCAGTGCTGTTAATGTTACTGCTTGGTGTTCAGATTCAGTGTCACAATCCAGCCCTTTACAGAGGCTTTAGTTACAAGCTCCTCTATTAAATGAGTTCTTTACCTAAAATAAGATACTGATCCCCTTTTAATGACTGATTAAACACGTGAGCCCTCTCAACCACTGCAGCTCTTATGCTCTGAGTGCAGAGTGAGTTTTCTAGTTTCTGTCAGGCAAGGTCTCTACATCAGTGAACTTGGTACTTACAGAGATTTGGGGGAATGAAAGACCATGAGGGGCAAAAGGATTATGTCCACCAAAAGAAAAAGCAGACCAGGGCCAAAGGCCGTTAGGAAGCTGGCCTCCCATGCAACCTGTTCTTACTCATATCTCGCTCCAATTTGCCCAGTCTGACTGTAGGATTTTATAAAGGAAAATGTATCCTTTAAAGAAAACAACAAAAAGTGTTTACTACTCCAATCTTCATCCATGATAGTCATTTTATATATATATGTAACATTGGATATTAAATATACACACATATAAAATTAACTTGACAAAAAACATGTAATACACACATACACTCACACATCATATACAAATGTCTAGGGAAACATAACTAAAACAATCACCTTCATCAAAGCCCATCAAGCATAGAATATAACGGTCATTTTTGTATGACTGGGTAGCCCATTTGTTTGCCTTGACTATATATTTCCATACCCTAATGTGCTTGAATGTCTCTTAAGCATTTGATTAATTTGGAAAAAAAAATTGTCTTAAGCTTCTGTAATTTGCTTTGATCTACATGAACTCCCTTTACTTTCCTTAAAAAAAAATTAAGTAGATTAAGTACAAAGACTATATTCAATTGCAGGTTATTGTATTGCTATAAAACATGACAGAAGAAATAGGAGGTCTTAGCTGCCTTACCTTTAGTCGAAAACAGACTAGTCCCAAGACAACCTCAGCACAAATCTCAAATCTTTCATCCTGAAGGACTAAATGTTCAAATTGATGCGACAGCCTGACATGCTGAGAAGAGAAAGATAGTATGCACGTTGTACAAATTTTATTAAAGAGAAAAGATGTGCTAAATTGTTTCCATACCTAATCTCTTTTCTCTGTTCCCTCTTCTGATATGTGATGATATTCACATATCACCATCTGTTTATATTAACTTACATCCTGTTTATGACTTCCAGAGATCATACTGAGCCGTTACTATACTAGTAGCTCAGTCTATCTTAGGCAGTACTAGTTTGTTCTTAATGAAACATTTCAGCACAGTTTTATATTATACCATATTAATAGTAAATAATTGTAATAATTCATCTTTATATTTTCTACCACTGTCAGTTTTGGCTGGGAATGGCTAAAGAGTACAAAATTTATTATGGGGAAAGGGGGAGATGCATAGATATGTAAAGAGAAAATTATCACAATTCCAGTGCAAAATAAGCTGGAAAGACACACTTTTTAGAATAGTTCACTTAATATGAGAATAACTGTGACGAAGGGGAGAACTTGCTCACTCTTCTGACCTGGGTGCTCAGGTTCAGTTGAAAAGAAAGGTAATGGCAGTGTAATCAAGAAAATGGATAGCAAATCTCAGCCAACCTGTTTAGAAGTTACTGTGGAAAAAAGAGTGACATTGGATGCCAAGCCAGAGCAATTATTTTGAAATACAGGAAGCCTGTGCTCTTCCAAAATCAAACAAATAAGAAAAAACTATACTAACAACCAGCTGGGAAGTCATAACATCAGTTAGTGATACTTGCATAATTATACCACGTTTCACTTTCTTCCAAACAGAAAATGAATTCAAAAGCAAGTGGAAACAAAGAACCCATATCCTCATCAGGTACCTGCAGTACCTTATCCAGTCCCCCTCTCACTGGCTATCATCAGTTTAGTGCTCACTACCATAAAAAAAGATAAGATGACAACAAGAACCAGCTATTAGAATTAGAGTTTGTCTTCATGTAATAGCCAGTCTACACCAAAAATTATCAGCAATATCTAACATGATGTTTAAAAGTTCCTTAGCTGTGATATATTTATGATTGCAAATAATTTTACAAAAATAAACAACTAAGCCCACATCTTTTCCTGCTTTTGCACTTTGTCTTTTTGCAAGTTCAAGGACAGATAACCAAAAATGAAACATTTCACTTTGGGCCAGGGTTAGATATGGAATGTTTCATCTCACAGGATCTTCTTCCAAAAGGGCAAGAACAAGGCAAAACACAAATTACAGAAAAGAAAAAAAAAAACACAATACATTTTGCAATCTTAATCATAGCTTTCTGATGTTTGTTTATTTCTTAAGATAGAAAAACATTGTTTATATTGAATCAAAACATTGCTTCAAAACCTTCATACTGTGCATACTGGTACCCTGTGCAACCAGCCAATCTTACTGTTGTTCCCACTTCCTTTCTGCTGTTTGTTACATCCATTTATCATCTCCCTCTAAAATTAGACTGAAAGCTCTTGTGAGTCAGGAAGGAGACCAATAAAATGCCCAATCCTTTCCAAGGCATTTGAATTGTTCTGCTAATATAAATGGCATGTGTTTACAGCTATGAAAATTGACCCAAAGTATATGTATACATAAGATACATGTATGCACAAGTGCATGGAAAAGGCATGTGAAATATGCATACGTGTTGTAATGATCTTTTACTGTCTCCTCCTATCCTCATGTTCTATAGCCTTAATTAAACTGATGTCTTTTACACAGCTCCACAAAATTTCACACTGCATATACCACGTCTTGGAAATCAAAGCCATAAAAACCATCATGTTCAATAAGGTAAGAATTTCACAACTGTTCAGCTGAATGTAATCTCCAACTGAGTTTAGTCAAAATTTACCTGAGTAAGAACTGAATAAAACAAAAATTTAAGATTTGGCTTACTGCGAGTAGTTTGTACAAGAAAACCCTGAACCCATGCTGTACATTTTACAGCAGGTATTTATATCCACTTTTTGCACTAAAGGATTTTTCAGGAAATTGAAAGAAATAAAAGCAAGGAAAAATAGAGAATATTCAGTAAAACACAAATAAAAATTCTGGAAGTATTTTGTATTCATGTCTGGATGCAAGTACTTTTATCCATAGCGACTCTTGAAAAGTAGCAATAATTTGTAAAGCCACTGGGGGGCACCAAGTGCTTTAGATTATACAGACCGGGGTGGCGGGGGGAGTGGAGATTTAACTAGTTTCACCTGTTAACAGCTTTGCGTGACACACTTACCCAAAGCCCTGTGCCTTTGAACTATAAGCTATTATCCTGAGTTGCTTTTACAAAGATTGTTGCAACAAAACGTAATTAAACCCAATGAAATTAAACATTATTGAGCCTGGAAAGTCAAACTCCATAAAACCAAAGGGCTTTCAGGTATCACACCTGCCTCTGTGGGTCCAAGAGCTGTACCCACACTCTGGACATGAGCATGGCAATAACTCACAGGAGGACGTGTGGCTTTAGTGCTTCAACTTTTCAAGACAGGCAGGTAAACTGCAAAAATAAAGTCCTGTTTGGAGAGCTGCAGGCGCTAAAACTAAGGATAGGAAAAAAGAAGAGGTAAAAAATAACAGGCTGTTCTCTGTTTTCTGCTGAATGTGTACATACCAAGCCTGATCTATGGATATTTTAACCGTCCAAATGCTTTTGATTTTGACACTTGTCATGCTGCGTCCCTAGCACCATTAACTTAAAGTTGACATTCAGATATTACTTAACCTTTAAAAATTATTTTATTTAACCCTGTTATATATTTTAACAAAAAAGTGGACATGCACAAACAAAAATGATCTTGTTTCTAGCAATATCGTTTGGACAATCCCTTTATCATGTGGGTTCCCAAAGTGGAATCACATGGACTGCGTTAGTTGCCTGAAAAGTCTTGGTATATAGGAACAGAATGCTGGCCCTTCTCTTCACAGTGAAATTTAGCAGATTGAAGAAAAGAAGCTTGTAAGAAATTTTTGTGTATCACCATCTATCTCAAGTAAATAACCATTGCTCTTCTGCAATGAGAAGGGAAACAAGAAAGGGATCCAATTCATTTGGTTATTCAGGATTAAGGGAAATGTCTTACATAATCACAAATGGGAGCAGTAAACTTGTAAGGCCTTAAGATGTGGTCCCTATAAAAAAAAAACTTGTATTTGTGTATGTATATGTGTGAATGTAAATATAAATAATATAAACATAAATGCTTTTCCATCAAGGTGTTTGAACTGAATTTTGATTTCTGGGCTAAGCCTTCAAGAACTAAAATAGTTTTTGATTGAAGGAAGCTTCTCTGAAGCATCAGAGTACATCAATGTGCATATGCAAACAAGCATACCTGCCTAGCCTTGATCTCTTCATACTTTTCCTCCTATAGATTTCACCTCTCTGCCTGCCTTAGCTTGCATCCCACTACACTGAGGGAAAATGCTGTCTAAAGAGTCTTCTCAACAGCCACTTGAACTGTGCCGCTCCCCAGTTTAAATGTTATCTCTCTGGCATTGCTGTTCTGTACAGTTCCAGTTTCTTGGTCTCTGCTGTTAATTTTTAATGGAATTCATTATTCTTGGTGAAGAAAGAAGGGCATGGTACATGTCCTACAGAGGACTCATCTGAGTCAGAATGTTCATGGGGTTCATGGAGATCACATACAAAAACATTAACTGCTAAATTTCTCAGTTGACTTCTGAGCTCTTTGAGAGGACTTAAACCAAGAAAGATGGTCAAGCAGTTTGCAAATGGGCCATTTACAAACAAGCCATTTGAGTTTCATATTTATACTGACTCTGAATGCTTGGAATCAGTCCAGAAGACTGTTATTGTTGTTGGGTTTGCCCTCTTTGTACACCTCCTCTGCGGCTTTGAGACTTACCTCCCAAATTTGTATTTTTCTCTCCCCACATCTTTCAGAGATGACTGTCCTCCCCTTTACCACTGCTTTAAAACCTATACTTTGCAATAGGTTAATATTACATGTTGTGTGGGAAAAGAGTGGGCAACTTGAAGGTTTGGAAAACAAAAAAAGTTACTGTATCTAAATCCAAGTCACACATTCTCATGTCCCAGGAATATTTTAGTTCCTAAATGCCTTCCTCAGTACAGGCAAATGCCAGGTTGCAGTGGTTATCTAGTCATTTTGATGCAGACATTAAGGCTGCAAACATAACAAATATCTCTTTCTTAAAACATACCAATAAAAAAGAAAAAAAAAGGAAAGAAAGAAAGAAAGAGACAAATAGTTTTTTGTGGCATTTTACATCCAGAAAAAAAAAAGTTTGTGAAGAGATAGCTGCCGATATCTTTGGTCTTCCATATAGAAGCTTGCTAATCACACAGCAAATAGGGTGGCTTCTTAAGGATATGCAGTGTTTTTTCCCTCTATATCATGTCAGAAGCTCATCACTATTGAAAATCTCAAATCACTTTGTAAGTAACACCTAGCCCCACAAAAGAAGCCTAACTAGAAGTCTATAAACATTGGATAAATCTTTCTACAGTTTTCTATGACTTAGTTGCTGAAGCGTCTTTTTTTTTTTCCTAGGTGATCACAGCATCTATATTGGGATTTTTGTAAACTCAGAAAGGAATTGAAACCCTAGGTCTCAAATCTCTCAATAAGGACCAGCTCTGCATCTGAACAGGCATGCCTTTGCTGCTATTGTATAGCGTGAACAGGAACGACATGCCCTACACACAGATACGTTGACGTATGAAAACTATGTCATGTATGACCGCATGCTACATCCCAAAGACGGGCATCCCCTTCCCCAGGTTCTAGCCGAAGGAGCTGTTTCAAACCTCTGCCTGACTCCGTGGCCCTTTCTCTGGGGCAACTCCTTAATAGCACAACAGAGAGAGAAGACTTCTTGCTTCCCCAGCTCCAGCCACTCTGCTCTCCACTTGGAGGTTGCAACACCTGCTTCTGCCACTCTTCCTAGGTCTCTTCTCATTCCACCTGTGCCCACTCTATCACCCACTGTAATAAATGCAGCTTCAGAAATAATTCTGGCAACTACAGAGGTTCCCTTAAAACCCAGCTAAAAGTCGAAGTACACAAGAAACAGTACCAGGTATTCTCTTAAAGGACTGCCTTTGCCAGCAATGGGAATATAAAAGCTGTTATTGGCAAGATGCTACAACATGTTTAAAAGAAAGCAACTTTTCAAGGTCAAGCACTGGTACAAGCAATGTTAAAGTGAAGTTAACAAGTGCAGTTAAATTCCAAATTACTTTTTATTTGGAAACTTCTCTGTAGGTTTGAAAATATAAACCAGTGTCAGGCAGGTTTACATACTTCATTACTACACTACTACAAGAAAAGTCATCACAGTATATCTGGAACCCATGATAATTCCCAAGAAGAGAGGAAAATGTGCAAGATATGAAACACATTTACAATCATTATTTTGCAGCTACTGATATAAATTTACCAACATGTCTGCAAACTAGCAAGAAATACCTTAAATTCTGCTAGAGTAGGGAGCAAATGCAATGCAATTATTTCTTGAAATTTAAGTTCAACAGAGAATTGCTGGAGACAGAAATTACTTCTTTTTTTTAAAGCTGCTTAGGAACCCACTGAATTGAATCAGCATTCATCTGGGGCAGGGTGGGGGAAGGGTGGCAAGGAGAAACAAATTTAATGGTTCCAGTTTGACAGCTGTATACAATGAGACAAATTCTGCACTTAACTACCCCTCTTGCCCTTTCAAAGTTGCAAACATAAGGTCATAATTTATTTTTCTCTGTATACTGGGGAACAATATAGTCCTTAATGAAATATTAAACATACACAATTCAACAAGCCCTTGGAAATCTAGCTGTCTGAATTACCTTTACAAGTAAGGGAACATACAAGGGTTTTATTTTGGAGTCAGTATCTTTAAGAAAAGATTGATTTGCTTAGCCTTCCTGAACTGTATTGTCACAGAAAATACAAAAACCTGGTCTTTAGCTGTGATTATAGAAAGACAAGCACTTTTCGGCTGGACAGTCAGGGAACTGTCTGGGAGACAGGGAAAGAGGGAACTTGTTGAATGTAAATACTGACCTGTGGAAACCAGCCTGATAAAAGGCTGTGTAATTGATATGAGGCTTCCAACCCTCTGTTTTCCCAGTGAGCGATTTAGCCCTACTTAAAAACTTGGCAACATATCCAGAAATCTAACCTGAGAGAGAATTCCACTAGAAACTGTAATGGTAGCCGAGTGAAGCAATAACAAACCTTGTATCAATTATTCATCAGCAGGATATGTATCAGATTGCCACAAGGGTGACAGAACATCAGGATTGCCACTGTTGTCAAAGTTTATTTCTGAAAGCCTCATTAAGGATGAAAATCTAACTTTGATATTTATATCAGTCAGTTGAAAATTACAGCGGGATAAAAATGAGAAGCAAAGAGGGTACCCTCCATCCCAGAACCTTTCCCAATCAAAAGAGACTTCCTCATGTAGTAATTTTACAACACTGGAAAAAGCCTTTCTTAGGAATTAATCTGTTTAGTACCACAATAGAAAGGAATGTGTGTCTGCAGGGAGTTTGGTATACTAGACCAGACCCTAAGCTAATGGATATTTTTGTAAATATTTAGAGCCAGCTCATGGATCTCCCCTCACTAGAAGTTTCCCTAAACTTCATAAAGATGAAAGGTATGCTTGAATTTGACTTTACTGCTACAGAGGAAGTATATATGTAATTTAGACTGGCGCCAGCTGTGGGATTTTAGTGATAAAAAAACCTCTTCTTTTTACATCAAGAATAAACTTAGTACTTATTCATAACAATGTTAAACTGTAAATTGTACATATTCTTTTTATAAAAAAAGATTTATATTAAACAGGAAACAAGAAGCAGAGGTAGGCATGCCCAATAAGTTACTGTATTCCTTAATCATAATCAAAGCATGCTATCAATGCATGCACATTAATAAAATAAAGAAGTAATGAATAAACATGGTTTTTCTGCAGTAAAACCATGGATGTGCTCTGGCTTAACTTGAGAGGGAACTATGGTCCCACAAGGTAGAAATTCCAAATTCCTAGTCTTGTCTTCCCCAAAGATTATCACAAAACGGATGACAGTTTTGATCCTGCCGTGATATGAAATTGTGACACTGCATGGGGCGAACAAGCAGCACCCCTATTGAACTGAGCTGTGTCCTGCACCTGGGCCGGGGCAACCCCTGGCATCAATACCAGCTGGGGGATGGGGGGATTGAGAGCAGCCCAACGGAGAAGGACCTGGGGGTGCTGGTAGATGAAAAGCTGGACATGAGCCGGCAATGTTGCACTCGCAGCCCAGAAGGCCAACCAGATCCTGGGCTACACCAAGAGAAGCGTGGCCAGCAGGTCGAGGGAAGTGATTCTCCCCCTCTACTCCGCTCTGTTGAGACCCCACCTGGA
>JAVKLA010000047.1:21503837-21514748 GCA_034782735.1 Sagittarius serpentarius | reverse complement strand
GCAGGGGGGTTGGACTTGATGACCTTTGATGGTCCCTTCCAGCCCAAGCCATTCTATGGTTCTATGATTCTATGAAAAGCTGTTGCCTGTGCTTTCTGATGTGTACAGAATTCATGAAAAGTAGATAGGTAGCCAGCTCCTTTTCCCTTGCCATCCCACCACAGGTTACCCAAGAAAGCAAATTCCAGTCACCTTGCGGATGTGCTCCTGCAGTCCCCTGACTCCATACATCCTCAGCACGAACCAGAGCTTCAGGGAGCGGAACCTCCTGCCCAGGGGGATTTGCCAGTGCTGTAAGCCAGGGAGAAGGGAGACCACCCACGTTAGAAGTGATATTGCAGAAACTATACATTCTGCAATGATTTTGAAGGATACCACGTTGCCACAGCCTACAGGCAGTTGCTAGAGGGAGGTCAAATAATAGTAGAAACATCTATTCCTGGTTAATGCCCTGGTATGACTGTTTAGTACTCAAAATTTTCAAATTAAAATTGGAAAAGGAGGTTGGTGTCAGAACGGAACAGTCACCAGGGAAATCAAATTTTCTTTGTGCATCCTGAATTCTCCTGGAAGGATTTAGAAAAATAAGTAGCTTAGAAGCTCAGGTACATTGGGTCATTTACAGTTGTGGGGCTAGCATCTACAATGACAGGCCCATTTTCCATTTCAAAAGAACAGTGTTTCTATTGGTTAAAGATTAAAACACATATGCTTTTTTTTGAAAAAAAGAATTGTATTATTCACTATGTTAAGGAAAAAAAAATCTTTAGGACATTACTTCCTACTGGCTAAACCTTGAGATATTGCACACGCAAGACAATTTCTGCCTTTAAGCAATTTGTTTCAAAAAATAGAGTTTAAAGTTTCAGCTTAAGGAATGTTAAAAATTCAGCAAGCTGCATCCTTCCCAGAAAGAAACATAAGGGTCTGAGGCTTATGATAGTAATAGAAAATAAAAGTCCTGAAAATATCAGTATATACCAGTAATAGCATTAATTATTACATTGATGCTGTACTTACCCGATAATCTGTTACAAGGCCTGGAAGTTAAAGAAAAAATGTTCACATTGCTTCATCAGAACAGCCAAAGCCTTCAACCATTCTAATGTTATTGAAAAAGCTGTACCTTAGCTATTCTGTACGTTGCTACAAACTTCAGCATCATCAGTGTCAACAGAACCACTAAATATCTAGTAGGATACTTGGCAGCATGCTAAACAAAGGTGCTTGTAATAAGCTTCACTCCTTAGCTAGTCAGAATATACCACTAACAAATTAAACAGTTTACAGGAGAAGAAACACAATTTTCCTTTCTGTTATACTGCAGATATTGTGGAGATGATAGACTAAATACTGTTTATTTTCTTATTGTAAGGAAAAGAAGTAGTAGATAAAGCAGCTATTATTAATTTTGTTTTAAACAGTTTGCAGAATCCCTAAACTCACTTCATCACTCATTCGCTGCTGTGAAATGTCACCACCTTTACCACAGTGAACTGATAAACACCTTTTAAAATAATCCACTTCTAACTACCTTTTATACTCATTCATATATTTGTTGCTAATTCTTTAGCACGTCTAAAAACTGACTGGAAAATCTGACTCAGAATTGACCACTTTCTGCTTGGAGAATACTATTCTGCATTATTTTAATGGCTTTTCCTTTGATATAGTGAAAGCCCCTTACAAACACAGATTGACCAAGCCACAAAGCAGTCCAGGGAGGCAAGTAGAGGGCATTATTAGTTATCTTTTATATAAGCACACAGAGTCAAGATGCATCTACCTTTTCTTTGAATCTGGTAATTAAACTGATTTCACAGTAAAGGAAACTGTAACATAAAACTGGATTACTTGCAGTAAGCCAGTGACAGAAGTTAAACTGATGTAGAATTTAAAGCACTTCTTTAGGAAAATGTGGAGGCATCTGCTTAGCTTTCTTACTCTGCTCTATTACTCTGCAGTGGAGTATAAGCTTCATAGGAAAGTATGTACTTAAATTCCATGGGAAAGTGGTGTCTAACCGCTCTTGGAATTGTGAACTGCGAAGTACTATACAGAACTGTAGCTTCTGAATTTGACCAGTTTGTCATTTATGTAATTCTCAGCCTTTATATTTTCTAGGAGTTAAAAAAAAAAAAGACTATTTCCTGTGTTACAAGCTCTCTTGCCAATGTTCTCTCATCTACGCAGCCAAAACATAGGAGAAACCATGGTCCTTCCTCCCTGCAACATACAGCCATTTGTTTCTGTAACCTGTTACTAGGTTATTTTCCAGAAGAAAAAAAAAATGACACAACAACCAACAATCATTAACCTGTTCCTGGACTTCAGGAAATGAATATGGTTGTCTCAGCTTGGTAACAAGATAATTTGATAACATTCATATTCTTCTGAATTGTAGCAGCCATTTTTGTTTGATAGCTGCAAGACTGGTAGCAAAGGGAGTAAAGCAACTGGTGACAGATAAATAATCCTACGCTCCTGTAAGGGGCTATGTCTAATGATCCACAACAACGCCTTTCACAAGCTGTGAAGCAGAATGCAATCAATGATTAGTCCTTGATTACAAGCCTTACTCTTACATCTGTATTTAACCAGGAGGAGTTGCATTGTGGGAGCATATGTGGTGTTCACAATAGAGTATAAAGCCACATTCTTCTAACACTGCCGTTACAATTTGACCTATATCCTGGGTTGCCAGGCAAGCTAGTATAATCTTCCTGGTGTGATGATGCAAATCACATAAAATTATAATTAATGACAAAATAAAGACTTTCCCCTTGGGGGCACACATAATTGCCATATGGTTATTAAGAATAATTGCTCAGAGATAGAGATATTTTTCCGCTCATTTAAATTCTTGAGTGAGAGATGAGCAAATTCAAAAATGCTACTTCATTTGCCTTGTAAACCATGATGGGAATTCTCAGACCTGAGACATACTTAGAAAATAAGACCCTCCATTAGACAAGTCATGTTTACAGGAATGCTAACATCCCATAAATCACACAGGGACCAACAGGGACTGTAACAGCCTAGCACCTTTGCAAATTTGACTATGTTTATTGAAGGCGTAAGCGTTGATTGGATTCAACAGTTTAACTATAGGCATTTGCATTTGAAAAGTGTTGCCCAGCTCTTTGTGAAATTGATATCAAATGGGAATGGAGTATAGAAAAATTTAGTGTCACTAGAATGATTGTAATCACCTGATCTCTTTGAAATCATTATGTCCAGATCGCATAACATGCTATCACAGTTTCTGAAGGCAAGATGAAGGCTGAACAACTTACTATCCAACTGGGGAGATAAAGTTTTCAGGTCAACTAGGTGGCCTCACTGAGAGCACCTAGTTTTAAGAAAGGTTTGATTTTCTTCTGGCGTTATTTAACCTGGGGAAGACCTAAGGTTCTTTTATCAGCACTGTCAGTTGTCACAAGCACATATTTTCACTTTAGTTAACGTTGGACTTTTTCTCCGGAAGAGAAATAATTTCCATGTACATTAAGTAAAAGCTGGTGACTTCAGTGTATTTGCTATAACTTGTATTTTTCATTACAAAAGGCAAAACCCCAGTATATATTTTATTCTTAACAATTCTAGTCTTTGGAGGGTGAACCTTAGTTCCAGAGTTACTGCATTTTCCTGTTTATTGCACTGTTCTACATTTGCACTGCTTGGAAATGCAGAAAAGGAATAAAATGCAAAATTTCTGCCAGTTCAGGATTAAGGCACAGGAATCCATTTTTCCTAGGGCTTTTTAGTGAACAGTGGAATTCTGGATGGTATTAATTTAAACGTCAATATGTTCATAGCTGTTACAGAGAGAAGATAAAGGTACTCAGGATACACTTCTGAACACCAATCAGCACCAGCAATTCCAGGAAAAATATGAGACAAAGTAAATGGTAAGAACATCCACATGTGATTCACCCTCTTGAGAAAGTTATGAGGGAACTTGTACCACATGTTGACACTGCACTGCTGTGACCTTCTTCACAATTAATCAGTTAATAACCAAATGTGTAAAAATGGGCTTCAGGATGGCAAATGCCACTCTGCAGTTGCTAGGTATGTGCAAGGAGCAGCGCTAACCCATTAAGGAGCTTTGTACAGGGCCTAAAATTTGTAAGTTCTTTGTGAACTTTTTGTGAAGAGCTTTCACGAGCATTTTGTACAAGATGGATAGCCTGCACTTACCGCCTTCTCTACGATTAGTGTGAGGACACAGAGCAACAGGATAATGTCCCAGATAGTTATCACTGAAAATAGAGCACAGCTATCAAACACATCTCACCCTTTCTTTGCAGTTTCGGGGAGTGTTTGCTCCTGACATGGGTTTTTGAAAATTTGAATTGCAGCTTGCACAAATAGCTAAGGAAAAAGGTCACAGACTTTAGAAACTCTACAAATCACATCTTGAAACCATTCTGGAGAAAGGTATGTTGGGGAAGGCAGGTTAAGGGACTCAATACACAGCATCTAATAATATGTTTATCGGACTGCTAAAAGATCATTAAGAATTTTCTCAACACTCCTACAAAGAGTCAGTGGTAAGTCTGGAGCTGGGGAAATCCCTATACAAAAGTATTAATGTAATGCTTTTAAAAATGGCTTTCCCTCAATTGCTTTTTATACTAACTAAAATCTCACTAGACATGTGTTTGCACTTTAATAAGCTTAACTCCCTAGGGCACTCCAAAAATGGAAATAGGCTCCTAAACAACATAGGTAGTTTCAAGAATTTCAGTTTTCATCTTAAGTTCTTTTTTCCATTAAATAGTGTGCAAACAAAATAATAATAATCTCATTTAATTAAAAAATTACCAGACTCCTGATGGTGATGCTGCAGATAAAGAGGTTCTAATTTAAAGGCACCTGTTAAATCTGATCTTTTTTTCACCCTGTATAAGAGAGAAAGAAATCAATTTGAGAAACTTAAGAATTGAAATTTAAGGATTAATTTTCCACAAGAAGTGAAGGCAACTTGAACGTGTTTAAACTGGCGTATTTCCCGAGCACAGCCCGTGCCATTTTCAGTGCTTTTTCGCAGCCATATCAGTACTGTACTTACAAGTAGTTAAGTGTAAGGCTCAGCAGGAATGGGCAGCATGACTGCACAACTGCATATTTAAAAACAGACAAGAAACAGACACAGAGGAGCTTTTTATGGTGATAGACGCTCACACCAGAATGTGAGATTAGCTGAAGCAATGTTAATGTTTGCAGTCAACAGAAGTTGCCTTGAAATTACTGCAGCACAAAGCTGTGTGGGAAGAGCTGTGGCTTCCTAGACACCGTGCACAGCCGCGGTGAGGATTTGTGAGTGCTGGCCACTGTCCCTCCATGCTGCAGTGGTGGCAGCAGCAGCCACTGGTAGGGACGAGCCACCCAGTCCAGACTCAGGCTCCCCTCTTGTACTGCCCTGCCCTTAGCTGGGTGCAATCTACAGTTACTGACAGACATACTACAGCACAAGGTAAAACTGAGAAGCATACCTTACTATTGCCAGCTAGTGGGTCGTGTGAATGGACTGAGGTTCCCTTTTAGAGAGAGTAAGCTATGTTTTGCCAGTGGGATAACAATATTTTCCTGGTTTAGGCTTCACTCTATGTGTAAGACTGACTCACCTCCACAAATGCTGGGGTTTATAGAGGCAGAAGAAGAAGAAACCAGAAATCAAAAAGGGAAAGACAGCCATATCATTATAGTAGGCCTATAAATATATTACAAAGTAAGCAATACTTATGTCAACATGGGGACACTCTAAATGACAACAGTCCAAACCTTTTATGATTTTCCTTGCATCCATTTTTTTCTGGTTTTTAATGTTTTATTGTAAAATTGTAGATTTCTAAGTAAAAATCTGATTTCCAATGTTTTAGTGTGCGTGTATAAATGCAGAGGGCAGTACTTACTCCCACTCTCATCCACATCTAGACTGTGCTCATAAAACATCTTATTCAAACAAACAAAAAGCCTTCCTCTCACTAAAGGTCAGGAAAGTACCAAGGTTAACAGCTAAGTACTTGCCTTCAGGTATGGAAAATACGTAGCTGAAGAAAAGTAAGCCTATGCACATGAAAAATAGTAAAAGATATTCAGAATGCTCTCAATAAACACAATCAATAACCTATTTGTGTGCTGGAGGAAGAAACTATTAACTGAATGCAGGTTTAATTAGGGTAACTATTTTTAACAAACCCTAAGTTGTTCTACTGTAGTTTATTTGATACGTTTGATTACTTTGATGTGTTTCAGTAGCTCATTCCGTATGCAACTAACCCAAGTTACAAGCAATATCATTAGCTGTCTTGTGAGAGCTTCATTTCTTCTCCTGTAATATGCTGTGCTAAACAATGGAACAGATAACTATTCTGCAGGAACATCTAGCTTACAAGGTATAAAAATGCTGTCACCTTGTACTTCCTTGGTGATGTTACTGCTTTTTTAAAAGATGGTGCCTGTTCCATCTGGGGAGTTCACAGGTCTTAATCTGGCAACCATGAAAAACTATCTAAAAGGATTACTAAAATAAATCCAAAGCCTGGACATCAATGTATATGAACCAGTTGAGTTGCACCTCTATACACCATGTCTAGATTTCACCCTATGTATTTAAACTTCTTTGCAGGAAGTGCTTGTGTGGTCTGGTAAAGGACAGAAGTGGTGTTCTTAACTTTCTTTGCAAATACCCCTTGTTGACAGAAGGATCATGAATATCTATTTTAAAAATGTAATTGAGAAACTAGAATTTTTTTTAAGGCTTGATGTTATGCTAAAAGACCTACTAAGATCTAGCTTGAGTGGCACAGATTCACATATTAAGTACTCATAATACAAAATGCAAAACAAAACTCCTGGGGAATAAAGTAGTGAAAATCTGTGAAAAGTGACTTACTTGGATTGCACATCTGCGCTTTTGCAGCTTTATTCTGACTATTTTAAAATTATAGATACAATAACCAAAAAGATGACTTCATATTATAAATCAACAGGAAAATTTCACTTCCGTCTACAGATAAGCATTTCCTGTAAGTACCTTCCTTCCAAATACTTAAACAATGTTCCCAAACAAAAGTTAACACTTAAACCCTGAAAAGAGTAACAGAAAAGCAAAAATATCAAGGCTTTGCAAGATGATTATTTTCTCTCTCCCTGAAAGAAGACACTTCTATATTGTAATATTCCAGCGTACCAATTAAACAAGTCGGGCAAAACTGACTGGTAGTCAAAGCAAAGTCTCTAAAGGACCCTAACATTTGAATATGGAAAATACACCCCTCTCGGGAGTGGCTATATTAAATTCCTTTTTATAGGAAATTGACTGCTCTTTTCTGTACATCAAGAAGTCTGAGAATATTTTACAAAAGGTTTATAATGAAATTGCCTCCAAATCCCAAATGACACCAGTGCTACATATTGCACTGAGTAGTTAAATAATTACATTACAGATCTAATGGCTAGATTGTCTTAATCAACTTGCAGGGAAAAGAAATGGGAGCGTTTATTGGGGAAAGTGCTGAGGAGTCTGGGTGACTGAGAAACCTGTTTAAACAACACTGTTTATTGAACTCTTTCCATATTATTACAATATCATGGTTAATACTTCCCATGTATCCTTCACAGTTACATTTTCTCACCAGGTTCCTTCATCCTTTATTATTACATTTCACCTTTTCAGGCAGTGTTGCAGTTTGTAAGAGAGGTAAATTTTGGACATGGGCCTTTGAAGTAGTTGGACGATGGATTCGGCTTCAGGTCAAAGAGTTTAACTTTAAATGTATACTTCATTCTTTATTAAGTGAATAACACCTATACATAAGTGCCTTGCTGAAATGAAGCCTGAATGGCTATAATTGTGAAGCTTTCGCTATGAGTAAGGAGACATGGTGCAAGGTCCCTTGAGATTCCTTATAATGGAATCTTCCTACTTATGAAAACAAGCATTTTATGCAATGACTTATCTAAAAAAAAGCAAGAAACAAAATGGAGAAAAATACTTTCTTAAGTCTAAAGTCTAAGCTTTGCTAGGAAGAACCTAAAATCACCTGAGATGGGAACATAAACTGACAGTGTGACTGCATATACCTTGTTTTTCTGGAAAGCCAGGTAAAACACTTTTAACACAGTTCCACAGTGTTTTCGAGGAAAGCAGAATTAAGGAGAAATTAAACCGGTAGGGACTAGACTCTGGCCCCTAATTGTCCTACAAACATTAAACAGAATGATGGTGTGTGGTCTCATTTCCGAGTGGCTACTTTGTTAACAATGTCTTTGGCTGATGAGAAAAAGATGGGAGAAACTAGCAAAGCAGTTTCACTGTCTTCCTATTTCCATATACAGAGAGACAGGTAGTTACGAGGTACTTATAAACTGGAGTCTTGGGTTAATCACTGCCACTACTGATGAATCAGTATCAAAATGTAAGCCATTTACTCTAAGAAAAAGAAAAAAAAACATAATGGCTTGGAATATTTGAATTGCCTATGTCAGGAAAACTATTAAAATAAAAAATGTAATGTATTATCTGAATAATCTATGTATTTGTGAAAAATCAGCTTTGCTGAGGATATTAAAAAAGCTGAAGGTTAACCAAAGGCAACTGAGTGATCACTGTCTCAGATTTATTCTTTTAAATAAGGGGACCTTTTTCTGGATAATATTTCAGACACTTCTTTTTAACATTCAGTTTTTCCTTCTTTTTTTTAATTTTTGCAAATTCTGTTCTATTATAACTGAAATTAATGTTTTCATTTATTTTGATAAATAGTCTGCATTTACTGAATAGCTGTTTTGCTAATAAGTATCATTAGTCATGATGCTGGTAGACACTAGGTTCTGGAGGTTCCAGCTTGGGACACAGTAGGATCATCTATTATGGGATGTTTTTATTACTGCTATTATTACTGCTATGATACTTGCCTTTGTTTCAAAGTATGTCTACGGGTTTCTGGTTGGGCATATTTTTATATCAAAATGACATCTCTGCTGTCATCTGGGGAAACTGAAAATCAGTACAAAATTGCATAAATAGTCCTTTTTGAAATCAGCTGCTTTTCATCAGCCAAATCCCAAGCATTTTTAGAAAGGCTTTTGAAAGAATCAAGGCTCAAACAAAAATAAATTTTATGAAAAAGAAGAAAAAGCTCTGTTTAGCATGCTGTTCATTGCACTAACATAAATGAAAAACCTTCATTTAAGCATGTTTTAAACAGTCCCAAAATGGAGCAAGTATGAATCTGCAGACTTTTCAGGATTTCTCTCTCTCTCTCTGGAACATAGTGCAGAGCTCAGACCTATTTCTAAATTTTACTTTTTTGAAACTTGGATTAAATGAGAGAGTGAATTTTCTAAATAATTTACAACAGTTAAAGCTATCCAGAACTCCTCATTTCAATAGAGAAATGTAAATAAATGTCTACTGCTAGAAAGGCAGACTAATTTAACATGTGATTTTTGTCTCTTGTAACATTTCCTTTTACTGTAATACTTACCACATAGCAGAACAGTCAAAATTCACTAGGAGCCATTTGTGAGGATTAAAATTAAATGAATCTGCAAACTGAGAATGGATAAATAAAAAACAGAATTACGAAAGAGAAAAGGATCCACGTGCTAATGATACAACTTTGTCAAATTGTCTGAGTATACCTTAACTATGCATGAATTCCTGAATTGGGTCTTTATAGATAATATTCATGCTGATGTCACCTTACTTAATAACTATTGTAGTTAAATCTTCATTTATTAGGGGGATGGAAGTCACGTTAGGTGTGCAGGTTAGGTTATTGATATTATCAACATCTTGAGCATTTGCTAAAAATTGTACTTTTTAGATACCTATGTTATAGAAAAGTATATATCTCTGGGTAAACTAAAAAAAATACCTGCATACTCAGGAACATCCACTGTGGTTCATATCCCAATTTCCAATAACAATTCACTAAGCTATTTCCAAGAATATTAAACATATACTCAGAAAATTCATATATACAGACAAATGATATATTTAGTTCAGAATCTGCTTATCACGTTCATTCATAACATTACAACTGACCAGGAAATGGCTTTTTTTTTTTACTGACAGGGTATTTTGTTTAGTAGAAGTCATTTTTTTCATCTAAGTCAAAAGAAAAACCAACACAGAATAAGCATTCACAATACATGTTTATATAAATCATGTAACAGGCCTGGTTTACTTAACATATGTTTAGGCGTGGCATCAGAGGAAACCCATGTAGGTAAGATAGACATCATGTAGGAAAGGCTTTGTCTATGTTTTGTGTTTCAACAAAGGCAGAAGCCACCAGCCTTAAAAAGAGAGATGGGGGCCTGGCAGCACCAGGGTCTGACTACTCCATATAGCACTTTTCTGTTCTCATTGGTTTCCCATAACCTTCTTTGTCATTTGTAAGCAATTAATGATTGCTTTCATAAGAGAAGATTACCTGTCTGTCTGTCTATCTGTCTATACATCTATCTAGCTATCTCCCTGCACTATGTAAGGTAGGAAACCTGTTCATGGTTGTTAAATATTTACTCTTATGACAAATGCTGGCCCAGACAAGGGATGCTGTTTCATTTCCTTCAGGAACCAATAACAACAACTTAAAAAATATTCCCCCACAGGAAATTACAAGCAGCTTCATTTGCTGATAAAAAAGAGACAGAAAGAAAGGCTTTATTTGTGAGGGAAGTTTCCCTCCTCTTCTTCATGAGTCACTACCTATCAGTGCTCTGTTTAAACTTCTGTCTTTACCAAACAGTAATATTTTCTCCACTAACGTGGAAGACAAAGACTTATCTGACTGTCTGAGGGAAGCAGCAGGAAATTGAAATATTCTTATCTAAGCAACTGAATGCCAAGTAGCTCAGCAAGGCGGTGCGGGGGGGGGGGGGGGGGGA
>JAVKLA010000047.1:21479521-21503827 GCA_034782735.1 Sagittarius serpentarius | reverse complement strand
GCGGCCGCCCCCCAAGGAACAGCAGTGCTGTTGGGAGAGTATTTCATTTAGTTCTCTCAGTTATTAAACCCTCTCTGTTTGAGATACAGCTACTGGCAGTATCCTATATGACTTTCAGGATGTAAGCAAAAAATCAGACATAATGAGCTCATTAATTTGTTGAACTTCTTTTCTTTTTTTTTTTCTTTTTTGTGTAATATAGAATTAGGGTGTTATAAACGTGCCTTTTTGGATATTTGGGAAAAAGTTCCTCTTTTCTATTTTGTAAGACACTTCATTGATTCACTACTACTTGCTGTTCTGAATGATAAACTTTTACATACTGTGGTAACTTGCACACTCCCAGAACAAACCAGTATAAATTACACAAGCATAAGTAATGTAATAGAATATACAGGAATCTGTAGTGCAAACTGAAATGCAGTGTACTCAGAGATTCTAGAAAAGCCATTAATGTTGGATGCATAAGAAACATAAATTCTATGGAAGAGCAAGGTTTTAGCAGGCTGCTAGAGAAGAAACACTTCATTCACCTCCACTCCATTTAAAAGATGCCTGAATTCAGGGCAGATAAATGCACTCCCAGCATAGGCTGCATCAATATGCATCCAGATATTTTCCTTATTGCCTAAAAAAAAAAGTAATTGAAGGGAAATAAATTAAACAGTAGATTAAAAAGCCCTATTAATTTGCATGAAACCAAGTGCCTGAGAGATTTTTCTTTGATGTTATTATTTTCCCAGTTTAAAATTAAATTAAGAGATTAAATGTTTCTACCATCTGGGTGTCCGTTAATATATAAAGATGTGTACGTAACATATTCTTCTTCCTCTGCACTTCTACTGGAACAGAGAGTCCTTACGTGTTTAGGTTTATCACATTAATATTAAGCAACATAAAATATTAAATTATTTTGATTTAAGAACCATTATAAAATACACTTTAAAAAGGTGTATCTAGAGATGTAGTTATCATTTCTATGGTAATGAAACTATCTACTTTAGCAAGAGGAGCTAGAGTTTTAGCTGTGCTCCCCACTTCTAACTCATGAATCACAAACATCTCTAAACAGTATTTTTACATATTGGTATATGTGCATGCGCATGCTTTTGAACTAAGTCCAGCAGACTGTTTATTTCAAGGACTGAGACACTTAAGCAAGAGCAAGCACTGAAAGGTTAAGAAAGTGCTAGTTTTGATTAGTCACTGAATGGCTTCTGCAGAAATATTTTAGTATGTGAGCCTCTCATGTATTCTCTGTAATTTAGTATTCACACTCTGCTATAGATCACCTGTATTAATGCACACGGTAACAATTCTGGTCTATGAGTTGATGACTGAAGCCCACATAACATCTTTACACTGGTCACCAAGTAATTATGGTGGGTATTTCCACATACAGAGGTATTTCCATTCTGATCTGCAATTGGACACCAAGTTCATGCTGGAATTTGCATTCTTGTGAACTACATTTTCTTTTTGCATAAATATCTGGAAAAGGCTAATAAAACATTATTCATAACATCCACAACTTAGTTTTATTTGAAAACATGTTCAAAGTTCAACTGATTATTTATTTTTAAATATACTTTGTTTGAGACACTGCTTTTATTTCACAGGACCACTGCTCATCCATATTAAGAAGAAAATTCACCTGCATGAAGAAAAGCTAGCATGAGACTTATGATTTGAGTAGTGGTCTCTGCTGCACAAGCAGAAAATCATTGAGAGTGACTGGGGAAACACACATGATTAGTTGCTATACCTAGAAACATTGGTGTCACTATTTTATTAGGTCAGGTCTATAGGAATAACTTGAACAGCAAAATAATCTCTAGCTGCTAAGCAGACCACTAGAAACCCTTTTAGAAAGGAGGACTGGGAGAAGCTGAGCCTCTGGGACTTGTGCTGAAGGGCAGGAAACCTCACAGAGCAAGTCACCACCACACAAACCCCAAATGTTTTAGGCACCACCTGAATAAATTAACAGAACACCAAATCTAGCTGTGTTTCTATGAGGCTGCTTCCAATTGCTTATAGCTATAAATTTCCTGTTCTAAATGTGCACTTGAATAGATATGGTGCATTTCTGTTGCATTTTCATCAGCCAGCAAGTGTGTGCTTTTGACCAAGCCTTGCTGCAGATCAAAGCTTGACACAACAGACCATAACACAGAAATACTTAAGAAGAGTCCATGACTTGGTCACTGTATTAAACACTTTAAACACTTGTCCAGTTTTCTTGCAAGAGGAAGGAAAACAGAAAAGGGAGAGGAAGGATTAAGGAGAATACATGTGGATTTCTGGTGCATATTTCCCTGCTTTTTATAGTCATTAGAACCAGACAGAAACAAAACAGTTGGTGCAGAGGAGAATCAGCTTTCCCCTTGTCTTCACCATTGCTCTAGATGCGCTTGCAGGTAGAAAGGCTTGAAGAAAAATGTTACAAACTGAAGCACTTACAGCAATTTTTTAACTGACAGAGTTCCAAAATATGCCCCCCCTATAAAAAAACCCTTGAGGCAATGCCCTCTGTACTCTTTAATGGTTTGAGAATGCAAGCTTGCTGCTTGACCTAATATTAGAAAGAAAATTGTAACTGAACATCTATAAGTAGCCTTATTGAATTTGGACAATGATGCTGCACAATGCCCTGGAAATGACTCAGTGTGGCTTAAACTGCTATCTGCAATTTTAGAAAGTAGTAGCAAAGACTTACAAATAGGACCCAGTTCTAACAGTTTGTCAAAGGAGCAGCAAGGTGTGGTTCCAAGTGTTGCACAGAACTGCAGAGCCAAAAAAACAAAAGCAAAAAAAATTGTTACAGCAAAGAAAATTATCAGATAAAAAAAACTGTCTGCAAAGCCAACAATAAACAGAGACAATAGATGATATAGGGCAAAATAAATTAATTTTAGCCAATATCTGTCCTTCAGTGGAACTTCTGAGAATCTAATTTTTTTTTTCAAAGCTCCCATAAGTGTCCATTGAGACAGATGCATAAAATCGAATGTTAATCTAAAATTGTCTGATAAGTAATGTAATATAGTTACAGCATTATATTAATGCTATATTTTATATATTTTCTAGGTGTTCCAAGTGCTTAGCATGTGGCCCAATACTAACATCATATATGTAATTATCATGAAAATTATTTGCAGTTTACAGTATACAAGCAAGCTCTGAACTTCAGCAACTTAAAGGTGCTGGAATTCCTGTTGACAGAATGGGTCATAAAATATTACTGCCTGAATTAAAGAGCCACAGCTCTGTAAAAGAGACTTGTAACTTGTAACTTGTAACCGAGCTGAGTCAAGTTCTGAAGGAAGTCTGTGATCCAATAGTTGTCCATGCTGAAGACAGATTCAGAAAGTGATTTCCCAGCAGCTACCAGACTGGTTGATCTGGAGTTGCTTAAAGAACATACGTTATTTCCTGATGAGAAATTACTCAAGTAACTTTCTGGGAAAAATTAAACTGAAGACGGTTCAGTATTTTGCATGAATACACACATGCTCATAGAAAAGTGAATGTGAGTGATGTAAGATCCACTACATCATTGTTGGTTTTCTTGCAGGAAAGAATGTAACGGAAGTCTTCCGTGAAGTGATGAAATTCCTTCAAGTTCGTCACAATGCCCTTGAAAGTACTAGAATCGGAAAGTTTCATGTATTGAAGTGTGAAAATCTACTTGAGCAACAAAACACAGATGCACTTAATGCTTTACCAGTGCTGTCTATAGAAAATGAACTTGTGAAATCCGCTGGGAGCTTTTGCAAGGCTGACGAGAAGGATGGGCACTCTTTTTATATGAACCTGTTAGACACTGGGAAGAGAAGTGTATGTGTAATCCACTATGAGTAATCTCAATGAACTTGCAGCCTGGGACATGTTCACTAGTAGTATATGTTCACTACTAGGTTTGCAAGATTTTTTCCCAGAGAAACTTTTTCTCCCAAATTCATCCTAAAACACTGGAACGATTCTTCCTTCATTCTGTTAATGTCTCAGTTAATGTATCCTGCTGCATGACCAGTGGGCCAAAAGCAGAGGCAACATAAATGCTGAAGTTTCACAGTAGGAAGAGAATATAACTAGGTGAAAATGAGCTATGGTAATTTACTGGGAATATGCAGGTAGAATTATAACCCCCAAAACCAACTACCAAGTGCATACAAACTGTCATTGTTTTGTTTTTCCTTGCTACACTTATGTTTTAAACAGCTTGTCTCATTTTTCTAAGCACTAATAAAGGCTGGGTCTGGTCTCTGACTTGTACTGGGTTTTTCTATAATAAAAGACACTTTACAGTTTAAATAGGCAAATAAAGTATGCTGGGTTTTAGTCAGAGTATTGAAATACAAAGGAATTAGATCATTTATCCAAGGTCACACACAAACCATAGTACAGCCAGGAAATTACTATAAATATGTGAAATCCAGAATTTAGTTTTTTTATTTTTGTACTTCTGGTTACTTTCTCTGCCAAGCACACTGTCAGTGCACTATCTTTTGTTTTCACTGTTTTTCCCTATACATCTGCAACTAGCCACATTTTTCTGGTGTGTGTGCAAGTGCATATCCCTCAGCGAATTCATGACAAGACCTATAAGAAGACAAAGGAACACTGAGTGGATACTTCTCTATCCACTGGACCTTTCAAGAAACAAACATGCTGTCATAGCAAAACACAGATACAATTATACATTAAAACTCCATGGAGTGCATTTTTGTCTCACAGCTCCATAATAAGTAGGTATGCAGGGCCTCTGAAGTCACTGCTCTCCCTTGTAGCAGGAGTAATACCATCAGGAAAGGTTTCCAGTGGTTCCTTCTCTGCATTGGACTTCTCTGGCTCATCCAACATGCCAAGTAATATCTTGTATTTCTTAAGCATCTGCTTAGTTTTTCCAGTATAGGAGGTCTTCTGCTATACTAGAGAATGTCCTCATTGAAGAGCAGCATGTGTTTTTGTCATAGCTGCCTCAGTTGTGGAGCTGCTGCAGGATGGGGACAAGTTGCCGGTGCCCAGCTGAGAGCTGCAGCTGGTGGCTTGAGTGTGTGGGACGGGGTGGACATTTGGCCTGTTCTGTTACAGCCATTGTGATGTGAGTAAGCATTTCAGTAGCAAAGGATTTTGCTCACTCTTACGTTACCTGATGTGGCCTTAGCTGCTTTCAGCTTTTAGTCTCTCTCTAGCACAATAAGCTTTCTACTTCTGAGAAAAATAATTTCATGTAGTTATGCCAGTAGCAAATTTTTTGCCAAATCCTATAATCTGTTTTAGCCTAATACCGTGTCTCACTTGCCAAGTGTACACTCTTTTCTATTCTTCTAGCTCAGACATTCACATGCTGTCTCTCCTGCATTTCACTGGTATCTTGTTAATTCCAGGAGTTCCCGTTACTCAAAGTTAAACGATGCCAGCTTTTTCGGGAGGGTCTTTTTTCCTTCTTTTTTAAAAGGTAATACACATTTGCCCTAAGTATTTCTGCTGTAATTAAACAGACTGCTTGATAGCTACCAGTATTTTACCCTTTTATTTGTTCCCTCAAACACTCATCCTCATTTATAAGTTGTCACCTGCTTTCAAGCTAGAGATTTTATCGGCTTTTTCACTCCTACCAGCTATTGGATATTGGAGACGGTTAACAAATCATCTACAATCACATCTTGAAGCAGGTCCCATACACATCTCAGGACTGAGTTGTTTTTCCCTCTGAGGATTCCCTAACTGGTCCTTCCATTAACTTCTCATGAAGTTTTAACATGTTTGTTTATTTTTGCTTTTCACATTTCCCATCAAGATTTTTTTTCTTCTTCTCATTCTATGAAATAAAGCAGCAACAGCACACTAGAAAGGCCTAGCATCTTGGAAAAATAATCAGATTATGAGACAAACAGTTGGATAAATGTGATGGGATTTTCATTTGCAAGTTCCAGGTTTTTAGAGAATTAATGCAAAGTGAGAGAAGGTTCTTTTGCTACTTATTAAACTAGATTTTTCAAATTATCTAGGAAATCCTACACTCACTTAAACATCCAATAAAAAGGGCAGGTGTATATGTATTCAAAAAGCCAGATATTTAAAATTATACATCCCAAGAACATTGAAATAATTCAATAATCTATTGCTAGAGAGGTATAACCTCTCTTTGAAGTACACTTTTGAACATTTCTGCATTTATGTTATACCATATACCTCAGAGATATTTTAAATTGTTGTAGAAAGCTGAATTTTTCTGTTTAATGGAAAGTACTCAGGTAGTACTTAATTCATATAAATTTATGTACACTCTTAGAGGAAGTCATATCCTGCCTTTGTATAGCGCAGACCTGGTCAAATGTAGTCATATAAAACCCTGAAAACATTTTATCCCTGACAACATACACGTTCCCTCAACTTCACAATTACAGCAATATTAATTGCTATAATCATGTTTCACTGCACCAATAAAAAATATTGACTATGGGAAAAGTTTTTATCAAAATAAGAAAGGGAAAATTCAGTATTTTTTCCATATCATGCTACTAAGAACCTGAGTTTGAAACAAATACAGTTCTGAAAATGAGAAGCACATTGAATATATAGTTAATAAGATTTTGGTGCTGACAACACATTTTTCCCTCAAAATAATCTAATTTTTATCTATACTGGGCCTTCCCATATTCCTGAGACACATAAGAACAGAATAATTACAGTGCCTTGAGGTGCGTTTACGACTTCTCTGGAAGTTTAATCATCATTTGAGGGAGGTTGCTTTAAAAAGATTTCAGGATATTTTTTTAAAAAGGAAGAAGTTTGCTCCCTTTTTTAATAAGAGGGCATGCACGTATGGTGTGAAAATATATTTATCGCATTATTGTCTATCCAAGATGTTCCCACAATCATCTTTGGCTAAACTACAGATCTACAGATTGGGTCACAAGAAATGGAGGATACCATAATGAAAATTCTGTTTTTTCTATATACATAAAGAGTAGGGGTTAACCTATTGGACTGGAAAACACCCAAATAAAGAGTGCACTATAGACTTAGCTCTGCATTTATACATATATTTTATGATAATATCGTGTGGAGTTTCTGACAAGATTAGAGTGAAATGATCTTGACTAGTCCAGCAATTGAAATGATGGAGATTTCACAACAGAAAGTTACACATTGTTATTAGGGTTGTACTGCGGTTAAAGTGTTCTCCTTCTAATCAGGGTAAGGGGTATGTTGCTTCAATGAGATATTATATGAGCTCAAAAATATGCTTAGTTGTTTAAATAATGGCTTATCCTGTAAAGTATACCTGTTTCTAAAATGATTTTGTTGTCCTCTGCAGGTGTCTAAGCCTCAAAGCTCCTTGCTCTAATTCTCAGAAACCACTTAAAGTCACAGCATCTGCTCACCAGGACTCTCAACACCCTGCCTCAGTACTACACAATGAATCTAACTCAATTTGTAACCTGTATAACACTGACAAAATCACATTTGTGCAAAGGGCGGGGGACAGGCTGCATCACAGAAATGGGACTGATGGCTCAGTATAGCCTGCAGGCCTTATCCTTTTCAGGTTGTGCACTTCAAATTTGACTTAGCCCTGGTTGTGAATACAAAGCAGCTAAAATGCTTGCATCAGTCATCTCATGTATTACTTTCGTGAAATCAAGAGCTGTGTCAGGAAACATGCATGAATCTTTATGATGCCTGAGAGCAATGACTCTCAACATTTTCAACTGAAAGACCTCTTACAGCTTTTGAAAAAGAAGTGGACACAGTTTCACCACAAAGCTTTTCATTTGCAATTAACTAAAATGAGGCAGAACTTTCAGTGTTCTCTTACTGGTTTTGTTTTCACCTACTGAGTTGTTTGCCTGCTTGCACTCAGGAGAATATCTGTGGCTTGAAGAAATCTGCAACAGTTTACTAAACTGCCGTTCAGTATTTTACAAAACAGCAATCATTCACAAACTGTGGGTTAAGAAACATCACCCTAGACATCTGTATATGTCTCGAGAATGCTTCTTCCAAATGGATATCTGTGGTCAGGATCTAAGTGTTAACTTCTGCTGAAAAGATGGATCCTCTGTCATTCTAATTCTGATTTATTGTTTCCTGAGCGAGTCCCGGATACAAACAGCCTGCTTCTTAATATCCTGCAGATCATCATTCAGAAGAGTAATTTCAGCCAGAATCAGAGAGATTTCACTCAGGGCCTTTGTTCAGCAGCAAGATGATCACGTTATAGCAGCTTTATACTGGATGAGGTTGTTGAAGTATATTGTACTATAAATATACCAGCTGCAATATATCAGTGTTGATTTATGAAAGACAGCATAAAGCTTACAGGCCACTTACGCACGTTCAAGTGAACTAGGCTTGAATGCAGTGTACCCTACGTCTGAATTTGGCTGTGCTTAATTTAGAGGTCTCCATATTTGAGAATCCCGATCAATATTCATCTAACGTAGAGGTCTGTCTCAAGCTGGGAGCATAGGGCTCAACTGAGAAAGACATTTACACGTGTGCTTAACCACCGGTTAGTGTTTATAATTAAAGAAATGGACATGATGTTAGCACATGCTTTAAAGGTCCCCCTTAACTGGTGGCCAGATGAAGGGCTGCATATCAGCCACACTTGGAAATTGCTCCTCAGTAAGTCGTGGCAACTTTAGTGCCTCAACACCTGGCACAGTTAAGTGCTTTGTTTGCACAGTCTGTGCTTTACTAAATGAAAATACCTCTGTTTCAGTTTCTGCAAAAGTATTTTGAAAGAGACAAACTAACACAAGTCTGAACTTAGAAATAAAAAAAGGAAACAAAACTAGAGGTCTGGGTGCACTAACTGGTAATAGCCTTCACTGAACAAAATAATACACACATTACTAGTGCTAAAAGATATTGATGGTGGACAGGAATTCAAAGACTGGTTTTAAAGACAATGCCTCTCCCAAAAAAAGGCTGACTGCCAAATCCTCTGTATGTCAAAAGCAAACCTGTAATTACCAGATTGCTGTAATGAGAGAACCTGTTTCATATTAAGCAAACGTGCCCCTGATTCATTACTCACCTCTACAAGCAAAGCACTTCTATCAAGTTCAGTATAATGATTCCTCATTTATTCATTAAATATAAGAGAAGAAACATGTCTATAAGGCGTTGTATATTGCTTGTATTTTCTTTTTAATCCCCTACAAAACTTTTTTTTTTTGCTGATAAGGGAGACTGCATCAGCTTGGATGCAAACAAGGTGTCTTCATTAGGAATGATCTCTCTGCTGTCGCAAGTCTCTTCAGGCAGAATTTATTCTGTTAAACTTTTTGCTTTGATGTTGAATCACTCGCCTTAGTGAAGGATCAGTGAATACAGGGAAACAAGGAATAAAGTGGCATAAGGTGTTTCCTTGGCAATGGGCATATCTTTGTCACCAGAACAAAATAAAATAGCACCAAATTACTCAAGAACAAAGGAAATGGAAAGGCTTTTGAAATCTGCAAGTCAGGAAAGGGATCACTAATACAGTGCATGGACTGCTGCTCAGCATGACAGAGAATTAACACACCTTTTGAGTTAAGAGGCCAACCATAAGGATAATGAGATCTAGTTTAATCTAAGCTGACATGTTTTATGTATACAAATAAATGGAAGACCTGGTACAGTCCATATTAACTCAGACTGAGCCTCTGCTGTATTTGAAAGCCTGTTTTGCACAGCTAAGCAAACAGAGGAAGAAAAACAACAGTTAAATCACCCTTTGTAAAGGTGTCACTGAATACATGAACCAGAATTTTTTATTTCCTCTTGCTACACATAGAAAAATTAATAAGGGTTAAAAAGATTAATGAGAATTAAAAAGATTAATAAGGGGCAAGTTGCATTTTTTTTCTTAATGGACAAAAGATGAGGAAAAAACACATTAACTTTGTAGTTAGTATACAGAGATGTGATATAGTGCTGTATGTATTACTGTTTAAAATTAACAGTGAGATAAACAAGTAGGATCCTATACAAGATCTTACAAGCTGGTACCATATAACAGAGAAATAAAGCATGCCTTACGGCACATCTCCACTTCAATAGGTGCAGCCCAGAGAAGAAAGTTCATTTTGAAAGGCCTAGAGATGCTTTGTTTCTCAGTTATAGTCTTATTATATTGGAAAGCAATTGATGGGATGTGCTTCGTTATCCCAAGGACTAACTAGTTCTAGGCAGGCTAGAAATTAGCAGCATTCTGCACATATGAAAAACATTTTTCAACCTAGTCATTCTCATACTACATAAAAACAGACACAAAAGGTTAATAACAAGAAGAGTAAAAAGATTACATTTTCAAAAGAGCTTCGTGAAATTGAAGATTCTTTGTTCCATTTGGCACTTATCTAATGACTATAAGCAAGCTTAATCTGTTAATTCTTCTGAAAACAGTTCACAGAAATTGTCACATTAGCCCTTTTCAAAATGTTACCACATGAAAGAAAAGAAACAACTGTCAAGTCAGACATGACTTCTCTGAAAATATTATGACATATTTTTGACTGTCTTAAAAAATCCCATTTGTAAATTTCTTGGTTTCTAAAATATTTTTTTCCTCCAATTTTTCTTCAGTGGAGGCCAGTAAAAACATATTCTTGGGAGCATATTATACCCCTTAACAGATCTATACAGCCCATGGTCTATATCAAGTTTTGTAGAGGCATAATGCTTGGGAATGAGCAATACATTTTGTTGATGATGTACAAAAACACAACAGAGGTTATTTACTACATGAAAAAAACAAATGGTAGAATCTTGTTTTAACTTGAAATAATAAGATAGTGTTCTGAATTGACAGGAGGAGTAGATCTGATGAATAAGCAAATATCCCTTTCGTTCTGGTGCTTATCATAGTAGAACCAAACTTTAGAATTTTATCCAATCTAACACTGTTCTGTGTCAAAAATTGGAGGATTATGAGCTTTAGCTACTGAGATATAAACACATTTGCTTTTGCTAGACTGCTGTGGAAGCAGGAATCTCTGGAAAAGAAAGTGGACAGATAACAAGAAATGATGACACCTAAAGCTTCCACAGCTGGATTCCCCATAGCTCACCTCATAGAGAAAGTCACATACTCACAAATACCTGTCTGACAATATCTGATCTTGATGATATTTGGGGTATATTATGGAGGTTCATTTATTTGCTAAAGTAGTGAGGAGGGGAAACTATTGTTTCTTGAAAATACTCAAGTTTGATACTATCATTTAATTTATTGCCTTTAAACTTATTTTACGTGTAAGTTAGAACCTGAAAAATAAAGGTATACCTTTGTAAAAGAGGCAGTTCAGAATTCAAGTGTTAGGAGATTATAACACTGCAGGATTACCTGCAACTACAAAATTCACCTCCATTTATACAATTGTCTAACATAACTTTAAGTCCTTTTAAAACATCATTTTTGCTGAGAAGTGCAACCACCTGCTCAAATTAGTTGCTCCTCCTGCACAGAAATGTGTGTGAACAACACTCATGGAACCTGTCCTAGTATTCTAGCTGGGCTGCTTATCGATCCATCTGTTAGGGATAAGATCACCTACTCATGTCAAAAATAGCTTATCAGAAGCAATAAATCCACTGATTAATTAAAATCCAGTACTCACAAAGAACGGGATAAGACCAGAAGCTTTGTCTTCATCCAAAACTTTCTTCAGGGCTGAACCACAAACACTAAATGTATCATCTGAAGAAACATTTTTAATCTTCACACCACCAATTAATGCAGCTCTTTCCACTGATGAATGAGCCTACAAGGAAATGAGCGAGTTTTAAGACAGATACCTTTTATTGGAATGTAAGATGTTCATTTGAATTTAAAAAGAAAAAAATTAATTTCTTTCAAATAAAGCAATACTTGACATCCTGGGACTGTTGCTGGTATGTAACAGACACATACCTCTCCCTCTTTTGTATAGACAGACAGACAGAGGAACACATATACATGTATATACATACACACACATACAGTAATAGAAACCCTAAAGTATTCTTGAGACCATTGCCACGGCATCATTCAGACAAAAGTTCAATTAACCTTAGTGAGAACTTTAATTAACGTGTTCACAGTTAGGTAGGACTGATTAAGAGCTTCAGGATTTGGTTCTAAATCAACCAAAAGACATGCAGATAATCAGCTTGCCTGATAATGATTCAGTTGCTCATTAGCATTTTTTATGGCATACAGCGTTGCTGAATTCTAAAAAAAATATGTCACGGTATGGTAGAGACTGATATATTTTCTTACATGACCTTTTTTTTTTTTAGATTTTTTTAGATTACCTACTGGCTAAATTAATTCATTCATTTTGTTAGGCAATTAAGGATCATTCCCAATATGTAATTTTATTTATAACCCACTTTATTTGAATTCCCCTTAAATAATATTTTTTTAGAACATAAAGCACATCTCAGTAAATAAAAACAAAGACATCACTAAGAAATTCTTATAAATTTGTGATGTACAATTCAATAATAACTCTATTAACAGTAAAAGATATGTTTAGCCACAAAATACTCTCCTTTAGAGCATTACTAAAACAAAAAAAAAGCTATTTTACCTTCCACCTTCTACAATTTCATTCATCATCATTAATTACAAAAATTCCTCACCTTTTCATATCATGACTATTCTCATTCATGATCTCTATCCTACCCATCTTGTTGGTTCTTGCTAGTGCCTACAAGAGTGCTTACTAATTCTATTCTAATTTAGCATATCATCATGGAAAAGATTAAGCCAAAACCTTGGTTGAACAAGACCAGGTGAAGATAAAGTTTTTGCCTTTCAACTTCACATATCCCTGGAATGACATGTTTTAAAGGCAGATTTACCATTAACTTGTATCTCAGCAGTGTCTCTTGTTAAAGCACTTTGGTAAACTAATTAGGCACCAACTTGAGAAAATTTGGAAGTCTAGACTTGAAATATAACTTTTGAAGTGGAAGACAATGTGCGTACCACAGCAATACCATACTTCATTCAAGCGTACAATAAGAGGTATTTTATAACTGAGTTACACGAGAATTGCAAATAAGCAAACTGTAACAACACACTGAGGTTGTTAGTCAGCCAGAACCTCTGAGCTGCTTCCTCAAGCCTCCAAAATTTTAGTAAGGCTCTCTGATGACCACAGCCATTCACAGTCTCAAGGTTAAAACAGCCAAGATGCTTTTGCATTACAACAAATCTTCACTAAACTGCTGCGCCATGGAATTCCTACTCCTTAGAAAACTACGCGGGAATCTCCCACTACCCTCAAGGAGAGCAAGGAACCAAACAGAAATCAGTGAAATGAATGGGCAGCTGCTTAAGGTAGCCAAATAAACATGGGAAAAAAAGGTTGATGGAAGAAAAGGCCTGAGAAAATTTGAGAATATCAAAAAACTACCCTGACTTCTGTCCTGGTCCCAAACCTGGTCAGGTGTCTACTGTCTGGTGTAGCTGGATGCTCCTGTCAGCTCCAAGGTCTCACATTCAGTGTCCCTTGCAAGAGGAACCTCAGCCAGGATAGCCCAGGCACTAAAACAGACAGGAATCCTCTTCTGTTGTCTCCAACCCCCCAAGTAGTCATTGGGGAAAGATTTATTGCCAGTCCTGCTCTGTGCTCATTAACACAAAGGAAAATTATTTTGATGCGATAAAGATTTTCCCAAAATGCCTAGAAGCTAAAATGATCTCCCAAGATACATGAGATCCAAGTTCAGCTTTCTGCTCTGGGTCTCCTTACCAGCCTACTTTTTAGCTCTCTCCTAATGTATTCTTGCAGTGTTGTACTCTGTCAGTGCATGGTTTTCTCTCCCACAGAATGGTTTATGTTTGCTTTCTTTTGTGTATTATTGCCTATGAGTCACACAGGTCTGTTCTTAATGCAGAAGGATCGGTGAGGTCTGCAACAATCTGCTTTGAAAGGTCAGCAATATCTTAAGGCAAATCCTTCTGTAAACATAAGATCCTCTGACCTTCAGTAGGCAGGAAGGCCTGTCAGTCCTCATTTCAGGTCAGCCACTTACATGGGACAAAAAAATGAAAACAAGTAAAAGGCTTTGTGCATCACTGGGTCAGAGTTTGAGCTCTGGGACTGGCAGTCTGCGCAATACAGACCTTAGGGTCCCAGACAAAAAAAGGACATATATCCTTTGTGCCTTTTGAAAACACTTATCTTTCCTCATATTTTCTTGTCCTGACTCTTCTCACCCTACAAGTGTAGTCCCTCTTCACACCAGCAAAGAGCAAGTGTACTTTTAACTTGTTCTCCAGTGCTTTTTAATATAAACTTAGTAGTAAATCAAGGTAAGCCTGAAACCTGGCCATTTTACTCTGCATAATCAGATATTACTTTAAACTAAACATCAAGTATTAAGGAAGTTTATTCTATCTCATTGACATGTAGATAAGAAAATGTCACAGCTATTGAGAGAAACAACTTTGCTTGGCCCCTCATTAGGATTAGTGTGTCAGAAAGGTAGGAGCAGCAGAACTCACAAGACTAAGATTTGCTTTCATTAACAGTAAAAGCCTCTCATGGTCCTGGCCTGCTGAGAATTTAGCCTAACTCAGTCTGCTAAATACCACTCACAGTCAGAAATCAAGGATTATGTTTTCTTATAAGATTTCTTAGCTGGATTGATACATGGAGATCTTAGGAGTTTTTTCTTTAAAAAAAAAGTTTTGGGCTTCTTCAAGTACTATGACCCATTTGCTTTATATTCATGCACTAGGTTTGTCTGTGTGCATGCACCTGCACCCATGCATGCATACTGGGGGAGGATATATGCATGCTTGTTTGCGCATGTGTATGCAGGAGGAAAATAATGTGCGCACACATGGACACAGAAGCCTAGATGTAACAAAAGATGGTCTAGACTTACTCAACACAACTGAAATGAACACCTTACTCAAGTATCTTTATTTACTTCAAATGAGCTCTTTTTGTAAAGAAGCAATACTTACGTAACACTGACCTCTGGATATCTGTATTATGGTAGCACACGTGAGATACCAGCCCACTTATGATGTATAATAAGATTTAAACAAGCAAAACCAAATAGTCACCAATCCACAGAGTTATACTTAATTCACCTGCCTATTGAGATGGCTAAAATTGTTAAGTATAGACCCATGTTTCCATGTTTTTGAGAGGTACTCACCTGATCAGAAGCATAGGCCACCAGCCTGCCCATGATGTCTGCTTCTGTTAGCTCAGGCTTTTCTGACTGCAACCATCTGATAGTTTTTGTTCTTGCAGCAAGCAGTGAAATCAGGGTGGCCTCACTTGCACTTCCCTGCAGGACAAATTGAAGAAAGTTCAAAAAGCAACATTTTCTTCTGTATGGTTCTGTGAAGTTAACAGAAACTGCATATGAGAAACTGTGCAGTCTCCTGCTTTTTAAGAGTATGTGTGACAGCAAGGGAGGAATCTCTGTTTGATCTTGGTCTCCTCCTTCCTGATGCCTCTGTCTGCTCTCTTTAATCTCTATGCTTGTTCAGTTTAGACAACAGCCTTGCAATCAGTGCTAGAAAGCTGGACTCACAGACTTAAAACGTATGTGAAAAGGCTCTTGAATCAG
The DNA here is from genome assembly GCA_034782735.1 of Sagittarius serpentarius. NCBI lineage: Eukaryota > Metazoa > Chordata > Aves > Accipitriformes > Sagittariidae > Sagittarius > Sagittarius serpentarius. The sequence continues at coordinate 21,488,236 of JAVKLA010000047.1, read as the reverse complement.
GAACCAATCATTTGTTACCAGTAACAATGGCAGAGTAACTGTTGATTTCTGTTTCTCTGGATTTCCACACATTTAACTTTCATTAGAATCTGTCAACTCTCCTATCTATCAAGCAACATGCATAATTAGAATGCTTATTTAATATTTAGAGTTACCCTAGGCAAGTCAATTATTGTGGCTAGAAGAGAAAAAACACTGAAAAGGCAAAAACCTTCTGATTCAAAATAGCTAACTGCATTTCAAAGTATGTTATGTATGTTTTCTTCATCAAAAACACAGATGAAAGGAACAGTCACACACTATTTCTAAATTGCACTTTGACTCACAAAACATGAGTTTAAATTGTGTCTTGGATACTCTGTGACAACAAAGAGGGGAATTTTTTGTATCAACTGTTCCATAAATTTCACAAGAGAATACAAGTTCCCACAAATTCTTTTCATGGTTTCCCTCTAGAACAGGCAGAAGAAACATGCTCTGAACTGCTCTTTTAAACTATAAGTAACAGTTTTTAAACACATGTTCATAAATTTCAGTGGTTTTGGGTGTCTCTACACAAGATGAAGTTTTTAGGTACTTTCAAAGTTGAACAATTGTCACATGAATCTTCCTCTGCCAAGCACATATTGCTTTTATTAAGAAGTATGTCTCAGAAATACCCCTAGTGTCAACAAGCTAATTTTGGAGTGACGTTTCTTATCCTGTACCAAAATTCTATCCTCCCTCTGTTGAAGACCTGTGTATACTTACTAATGACAACAAACATTTAAATATTTGGGAAGTCTTATTGAAGAAATAAGACTGGAGGTGGGCCTGATCCTACAGATTTCATACATGAGAATGAACTCAGGCTTTCTCCTAATACTGAAGTTAGCTGGGCTATTTATATGAGACAAAGCTACCTTCTACATGTCAACATCTCAACAGTGAGTGAACTCAATCCAGCTGAGATTCAACAGCCTCATGAACCAAATAAGCAGGAAAAAGGACAGTCCCTAGATATTTACTAAGTTTATTGCCATGACAAATGTATTTTATCCGCCATTCTGGTGGTGTGGGATTTGAGGAACGTAGACCCCAGGGTCTGCATCAGAGCACGAAGACAAGCTGGAGACAGTTTTATGCATTTCTTATAGCTGCTGCTCCATACAGCATTATGGCAACTGAGGGGAAAATTACAGATACAGAATGGTATGGGAAAACAAATATTCCTCTTGGGTCAGGTAAGGTAGAAATTCCATGTAGAGGCAAGGGGTGAAGGAAATTCTGTCCACTAATTACAGAAAACACAATTTGGCAATCTCCCCATTTAATCTTATTCTGCATATGGTCTGTAGCTAGATACTCAGAATATTCATCAGAATATCTGAACACAAAGAAATCACGCCTGTCTGTAGGTCTCAAAACTCATGATACAACAGTGTGCACACAATTTTCTTCATCTTATGCATAAAGAACTTTCAAGATCTGATTCTTCTTACATTATTTGTCTAAAAAGTTAAATATCTGAGATAAAATAATTGTTTAGGGTCCCTCAGTAATCAGTGGAGAGAGGTAAGCCTAACCAGAAAGCAATAAATCCATCTATATTAGGCAAATTCTGGACTGAGATAAACAGTTCCTCTAAAGGTACTTTCTTGTATGTTCAACTTTATCTGACAAAATGTGAGATGAATCTCGCACAGTATAAGTTTCCTGATGAGAAACTTCTGTCATCACGTTTTTGTTAGCAAAACTATTTCTGCCATGCTCAGCACAATGTTATCTAAGTAACAGTGGAAAAAAATACCTGTGCTTCCTAACAGTCCTGTGAGCTAGAATATAATGACTTGGGCCTGGGGCGTCCAGCAGATGTGAGGAATGTTTTACATCGCCTATTTTCTGAGAAGCTGGTTTCTTTCCTGTTTCTTTTTACAAGTGGTACATAATTTTCTGAAGAACCCTGCATAATCAGAAGACCTGCATAATGGGCATACACTATCAGATAATGTTGCCTGAAATACCCTTTCCAGCAGTTAAGCAGATAAGAATACTTTTCATTTGTGCAAACCACTGCAACTTAGTGTGATACTCATACAGTTTTTCAGGTAAGTTGTATGTCCTCGTAATGAAGCTGGGCAACATAAAGCTTGTGTGCAAGACCTAATTCCATCTTGCATCAGGCAAGTCACTGAAAACAACCTTTCTAAACCTGGGTTCTTCACAGTAAAGTTAGCTCTGGCACCCTTGCATTTAATATGTGGGAAATAATACTAATTATTACTTTTATTAAAATATATATATTTAAGGGCATACATGAAAATCTTTCAAATATATGTGGAGAAAATGGCTTTTTTCTTCTTTTTTCTGTAATGATAAGGCCCTGTAAAACTGTTAGTGTCTTCCCAAGACATGTAAGGAATATGCATATTAAAGAAATGCCCACAAATACATAAAAGAAAATGGCTGTAGAAAATCCCAGAGGTTAAGGCATTAATATGAGGTCTGGAAATTTAAGCCCTCACTATTCTGGAGATTGCCTGGCTGGACGGGCAAATGACTGAGGTTCAAGAATAGCCTCAGCCTTCTGAGGGGTGCCACAATGTATCCTGGCCGTTCATCCAGGCTGGTGTGTAGTCAGTGCATACAACAGTTCGTGTATGAATTTCCTTACACAGAAACAAGGATGAAAAGGAAAGGCCTGTTGTCCAGCTGAGTCTTGCGTCCTGATGTACACCTGGGACGTAGCCTAAAAGGACCTGAAATCCAGCAACTTGGAAATACTTTTGGACGTGTCATGATAGACATAGGCTTTTTCACCTTGCCTCGGTTTCCTTAAGTCACCTTTTTTATACTGAAGCTTACAGTTTGCAGAATCTGATTTGTAAGACACTTCTATTCACTTGGCACCAAAGTCTTGTACTAAATATTTCTGAGGAAAAAAACCCTTGGTTCTTGAAGTATTTGGCAAACTGACAAGGAAGATAAATCATCAGTGTTCCCTACCAGGCCAAAGATAGGCTGAGTGTCATTTTGTTTCACCCTTAAAATACTTTTTGTTTTCAGAGCAAGAAAACTTTAAAATTCAAAGTAGGTACACTTTTTAGCAGTTTGTCTAGAATGAACAGCAGGATACAAGCTTCAGGAAGAAAGTTGCTTTCTCACTTATTTTAAAAGCTGTTTTTTTCTCCTCTTGAATGCTGTATTCTGCATTAAGTGAAGGATGATGATACCTTTCCTTTTACCGCAGGCAAACAAAGGTTGCCATGGCAAGCAGGCTCAAGAGGCGGAAGAAATATCAGCAAGAGCTGATGTTCATGTCCACCAGAGCTCTGAACTGAAATTTTCTTTCATCTTTTGCCATTGTCACGTGTCATCCTGCACACAACAACAAAGTGCTTCATATTGACGTAGACTTTCAAATGTAATTAAAAGCCAATTTTCACAGGCTCAGTTTTACCCAATACCACAATAATTACTTGGTATTTACCAAGAGAATGACTGGCACTTTCACACACTCATGTTGTCTTTGCCTCATGCTCTCTTATTTGTATCATTATTGTTTCAAGAGCAAGACAAGATTTGCAGCACAAATGACTTCATCGTAAGCAGGAACACAAAGGCCACTTTCAAGTCTTGAAATCGACTGGTTTCTGATGAAAATTACGGACAATCCAGCATTGTCAGCCTGGAAGGGCAATATTTCCCGCTAACCATCAGGCATAATTGCTTGCTTTCACCTGTCCAGAATAAATACTGCTGAGACCCATGACAAAAGCTTGATTTCTTGAACATAACCCCCTCCAGAGTAATTGTAATGATAAAGATCCTAACAGAGCAAGCAGGTGAGTAAAGAGTTATACTACAAATACACTGGTGTAGGTGCAGCTCCACCTAGGAGAATCATAGCAGTTGGGTTAAATTCATACTTACCTGGGAAGATGTTCTGAAGAATTCATTGGAATATGCTGTAGGCATTTGCAGTTGAGACCAAAGAAAGAAGCCCCCACTTCTAGGATGTAATTCAGATTTATTTTAGAAGCCTATCTTAGGATAAAATGGATTGTACCCTGGCCTCCAACAACCAGATTCCAGAATAGCTGTGACCAGAGTCTGCATTCACAGAAAGACCATGTGCTAGTGGAGCCATGGCTGACGAAAAATATGGCTTTATTATGCATGCAAGTTTGCCCATTGATTATATATTCATTATCATACAGATGCTCTGTTCAGACATTGTAGGCTTTCATTAAGCAACATCATTTCATTAAGTCAACATAACATTTGGGGGGTTCATTCTATTTTGGATACTGCAGTGTAGTCTGAAAATTGTATTATCTACTGCTAGAACCTTATAGGTTCAAATTTTAAGCAGTTCTTCATTTTATTGTAGTATTCCAGTATTTCATTTTGTTATACAAGGAAAACTTCTGGAAATAATTTCAACTTTTTTGAGAAAGATTGATAGATTTTCTACTACATTCTGTTATTTCTGCTTATAGAAGATTGCATCCTATGTTCTCATCCGTTGCTTGATCTCTGACACTTCCCCCCCCCCGAAAAAAAGGAAGGCTGTTTTGGAAACTGACTGAAGTAAATAATTGCACATGTATAAGGCGGATTTCATGGAAGCCTTTGTAACCACTTTTGATGATCCTTGCTGTGGTTTAACCCCAGCCAGCAACTAAGCACCACACAGCTGCTCGCTCACTCCCCCTGCACCCAGTGGGATGGGTGAGAGAATCGGAGGAAAAAGTAAAACTTGTGAGCTAAGAACAGTTTAATAGAACAGAAAGGAAGAAACTAACAGTGACAATAACAACAATAAAGCCATGATAATAACAATAATAATAATAAAAGGACTGGAATACAACAAAACAAGTGATGCACAATGCAGTTGCTCACGAGCTGCGCTCCTCCCCCCCAACCAAGCTGGGCATGATGTCCCATGGTATGGAATACCCCTTTGGCCAGTTTGGCTCAGCTGTCCTGGCTGTCTCACCTCCCAACTTTCCTGTGCCCCTCCAGCCTTCTTGCTGGCTGGGCCTGAGAAGCTGAAAAGTCCTTGACTTAGTCTAAACACGACTGAGCAACAACTGAAAACATCAGGGTGTTATCAACATGCTTCTCATACTAAACCCAAAACATAGCACTGTACCAGCTACTAGGAAGACAATTAACTCTATCCCAGCCGAAACCAGGACACTCACACTTATCAACAAAGTGCAGCAACGTTTTATGGCTGAAAACAGAAAAAGAACCTTTCTCAAAAAGAAATATATCTGAGGATTTTGAGTAGAGGTTTGTCTAATGTTAAACCATGACAATGAGCTCACTTCGCTTGATAAACAAATTAAAGTTTCCATCCTACATGATTTTTCACCATTACGATTTGAATTTTAAGCCCAAATTGTGCTGTTAAGTTGAACAACTAGCAGTTTTTCCCAGAGAAGAGTGTTTCAGAATTCAGCTGCTCTGAAAACAAACCCATTATTTTCACAAATGATCCTACCCACCTATGGACATTCTCACAGAGCACCAGTCTTTCTGAAAAACTGAAAGGAACCCATGTGGCAGAAAAAAACCATGTCTTTCCTTTATTAATGTTTTGGTATGAAGGTTTTACAAAATCATAAAGTCCACAAACTCATCCTGTATTCTTTTTTCACTTCCCCTCTTACCTGAATAACTCCTCCACCTTGGCCATCCTTGCCAGCTAAAAACTCTTCGGGCAAATTAATCATCTTCCCTAGCCAATCCAGCATGACAGTTTCCAGCTCTGTACAAGCTGGACTTGCGGCCTGTGTTGAAAAATAGAACAGAGGGAATAACCTCACTAGACCATGAAGAGAAATGGGATCTACCAGAGCAAGAATAATTCTTTCTCTCTCTGTGTTTTGACTACAGAGGAAGAGACTAGCTAATTTTAATTAGGGACCTGAAGACCATTTTGTGCATGTTGTTTCTAATACTTACCAAAAAAATTCAAACTGGGCCTCACATAGAATCATGACTATCAAATGTCAATTCTAGGATTGCATCTTGCATATTTTTTTTTTCAACATCAAGTACCAAACTCTTTTGGGAAGAGCCCATCTCATATGAATGTGGGGGGTTTTAACACAATTTTTCATTCATCCAGATAAGAGAAGTAAAAACACTGAGTGACAGGCAACAGTCATACTACTTAATGAATTAACAGTAAGTTTGCGCTGCTACCATTAATTCTAAATGCTGGTGATTTTTCAAGGGCAAAACTTCTAAGAGGAAATAGCCTTTTATTCCTGGAGTCATTCAGGGTTTCCATGTGAAAACATCTAATTAGTGAAGGAAATGTACCTATAGAACTAGTCCTGTGACTTCACTGCTATTAATCAATAATTTCACTGAAGAATGTTACCAAAATGCTTAATATCTTGGCAAGGTAAAGCACCATTACCATTTAGCAGTACTTGCACCAGTAAACTTACCCAAGAGAAGCCCACACATCCTATTCCACCACACAACATATCTGCAAGAAGAGCTGGGAAGGAAGAGGCTGCAGGGAAGTAGGCAAAGAAGTATGGACTATGCCAGTGAGTCACCTGTGTTAAGGGGAAAAATAGTCATTTTTACTAATGCAGGAAGCAGAAACAAATTGTCACAAAATCAGAAAAGACTGGGACCAGTCAACAGTTCTCAACTACCTGGTTGTAACACAGGATCCCATTTTTTAGAAAAGCTTACCTTGTTTTTTCTCTCAATTTTTTTATCTGTCTTTTACTCAAAAATAAATTAGTTCTTGCCCCCACCTCCCAACCCTTCCAAAATCAGAGTTCTTCATTTGTCTGCCTAGAAGACAAGAATTGCATGGGCACTGTTCTTGAGCCTCTGCTTTCAGGGACCTTCTGGTATTTTGTTCTTTCATCTCTATCATGTGACTGACTTTGCAAGAGTGTCTTCAGTGCAGCAGAGGTCCACAGAACTCTTTTGCCCACACTCTGGATTTATTTGCTAAAATTCAGGCACTGAATCTGGCCAAACAGCTCCTCACCACAAAATGAAACAATCCATTCCAGTATCCAATACCTGCTGTAGAAAATAAAACTGTTATCTCCCTATAACAAGTTGTGATTTATGTACAGTTCCACTTTATACATACTAATATGAGAGAACAACACAATAACTGCACAAATTGTAGTCAATTGTCTTGCAGCAGCAATATTTAGAATTCTTTTATGCAACATTTAGGCAATTTTAAGGATCTGAGATACCTGATAGTGCTCCACAACTCCACTCTAATAAAATTAGAGAACAGGAAATGTACTGCCACACTGCAGTGTTCAGTGGAAATAATGCGATATGATATGTTTGGCAAAATCAGCTTTCACATTCAAGATAAAAGGCAAATTAAAAAAAAAAAAAGTGCTTCTAGAGGATAGATGGACTGTAAGCAAGAACTCAGCAGAATGTGAGTAAGATCTTTCCTTGGCTGGAAATCCAGAGGCTGCTGAGTTACTGAAGCCTAGCCTTTTCTTATGCCATTTTGTTTTTTTTTTTCAATACTGGAGTTCTTCTGTTACAAGTGGAGGATGGTAAGAGCATATGTTCTCTCTTGCCTGAGCTTAGTGTTCCCTTACTGGTTTGTTCCGCATTCCCACCTCTGATGAATTTTACCTTTCACACTCCCCTCCCAGCCTGTGATAAGTTTTCTGGTTCTGGAGCTAACTCAGGGATCACTCTACCGCATGCTGCAAACATCCTTTTCATTCCTCTTCTTTATGCCAACAGCCAGCTCTTCTTTAAGGGACATGTTCCATGCTAAGGGGAAACTGTCTTAACTGTTGTATACACAATGAATCAGATATCACTTCCTCTGCTGTAGTATACCATATATAATATTTCAGATACTCCTATCTCTTTCATATGAAAACAGCTCATATCCACTACAATTTTCCACTGTCTAAACTAGCCCTGTACCTAGTATGTTCAAGATTTCACTTTTACTGGTCACTAGGTCCAAACCTGCTCAAATCAAGTATCCAAAGACAAGCCACTGTGAACCTTTTTAGCTGTATCTCATATCTGATCAGATCTCTTTCTTTGCTGTAACAAGTGTCATGGTTTAAGCTCAGCTAGCAACAAAGCACCACAAGGCCACTTGCTCACTCCTCCCTGCACTGAGGTGTAGGGAGGGGAAAAGAAAATATAAAGAAAAGCTTGTGGGTCAAGACAAGGACAGGAAGGAATCACTCACCACCCACGGTCACGGGCAAAAGACAGACTCAACTTGAGGAAAAAACAAAATCAATTTTATTTACTACCAATCAAATCAAAACAAGGATCATGAGATGAAAAACCAGTCTTCAAACACCTTCCCCCCACCCCTCCCTCCTTCCTGGCTCAACTCCACTCCCGGTTTTCTCTACCTCCTCCCCCCACAGCGGAATGGGGGTTCGGGTCAGTCTGTCACACCTTGTCTCTGTGGCTCCTTCCTCCTCAGGGGCACTTCCTCCTCACTCTGCCCCTGCTCCAGCCTGGGGTCCCTCCCATGGGCTGCAGTCCTCCATAAACTGCTCCAATGTGGGTCCTTTCCCACGGCCTCCAGCCCTTCAGGCACTGACTGCTCCAGCACGGGCTTCCCCACGGAGTCACGGCCATCTTGGACACCTGCTCCGGTGTGGGGTCCTCCCTGGGCTGCAGGTGGGCACCTGCTCCCCCGCTCCCCTCCATGGGCTGCAGGGGGACAGCCTGCCC
>JAVKLA010000047.1:21416554-21479421 GCA_034782735.1 Sagittarius serpentarius | reverse complement strand
CTCACCAGGGGCTGCAGGGCCACCCCCTCCTCCGGCCCACCTCCTCCCCCACCTTCCTCACTGATCTTGGGGTCTGGGCAGGGGTTTCTTTCACATCCCAATCTCCTCCCCTGCTGCAAGTTTTCCTTCTTAAATATGTTATGGCAGAGGCGCTACCACCTACCACTGTCACTGATGGGCTGGGCCTTGGAGCTGGGGAAGCTTCTAGCAGCTTCTTACAGGAGCCCCTCCCCTGCTACCAAAACCCCACCACACAAACTCAAACCACAAAGTTTTAGAGCACTTGTGGCAAACACCTTCTTCACAAATCAGAAAAAAATGGGATAGGACTTGGTTCTTCACAGGAAAAGAATAAACAGATTAAAAAATACCCAATAAACAGCAGTCCCTGATAGGACACACACACACAGACTTTCACTGACGTCCATAATAAGCCAGGGCTGCCACTGTTCATCTCCCCAGCTCTAATCCTTTGTGATCTGTAAGACTTGTGACATTTATCTTGCTTTAATCAAGTTAAACTGCCAACTTGCTGGGAGACATGTTTGATAAAACACAGCAGATTCCAGTTGCACCACTCACACAAAGAGAAAAAGCCAAAAGCCCTAGGGCAAGTGCAGTGAGGTTGGTTCTTCCTCCTGCCTCCCCTTCCCCCTTCTCTTGAAGCAACTGTAAAATTCATTTCACCATGTTGGAACAGACACACTTAGTCAAATATTGCAAAGAGTGTGACATAATTGATGCTTGTTTTTTCAGCCCTCTGCTGATAAACAGTGATACACAAGTGTCTTGGGTTCAGTAATTACCACTCTAATGCTTCTCAGAGACATTTTATTTCCCAGATTTCTTCTAAGGATGTCTTTCTGTGGCTGACTTAGCCTAAGCAAGAGTCTTCCTTTACCACACACTAAGGATAGGCATTTCAGCTGAAAGTTCATAGATTAATGGATCCAATGTGAGGAAAATTACCATCTTCAGTACTGCTATTTGCAGTTACAACTAAATTTGATCATTTTTGGCTCTAAAAAAGGGGTAGATACACTTCCAGAGTACAAAGCAAGTCTGAGAGAGAAAGGTGACTCCCACTGATATTTTATATGCAGATCCTTTCCACCTTGGCTTCCTGCTGTGGAGATCAGAGTTCCTTCAGTCCCTGTTTTACATATAATTATGGTCATTATCATTGAGTGGACTGCCCTTTGAAGGTCTACATCCAATTTCACAGGAAGTCTCCATAAAGATGTTTTACCACTCATGGATACTTGTTCTCCTATAGGGTAAAGACAGCAATGGATACTGCATTATTGCTTTACACAATTAATGGATGCTTGCTTCTCTGAAGGAACACCATTTTCACATTTTCAGTCATCCAGTAAGTAGCAAATATCTGAACACAACTAACACAGTAAAGATGTCAACATGAGGGAAACAAGAATCATTTATGGGCCACTGATAGCTTATGGGCAAAACAAGGTTTAATGACCTCTGTCATATTACTTATTCTCTCTGAAGAAGCCCAGTTCCTCATTTATAAAATGGAGATAAGACATTCCCTGCTGAAACACTAGAAAAGCACTACAGCTGAAAAACACTAGATGTACTTATAAATGTTAGTCTTGTCAGGAAAAAGATGGGAAGATTAAGGGAAAACATAATGGGGGTAGATTGTCCCTATAGCCAATTTCAAAAGTCCCTAAAACCAATTACAAATCATTTTAAAAGTCTCTAAACCAAATGTGACCAAGTCTTCCTACGCTAAGTTCTTCCTGTACTCCCTGCCTCCACGTGTTTGTACAGCACCATCATTTTCACACTTCAGTTTCTGTAAGCACAGCTAACAGGCAGCCAACAGATGCAGCAGTTTGTGCAGCACTATACACAGAAGAGGTCCAGAAACCCTGGTAAGGTTAGTGTATGTGGGCTCTGCAGTGGCAGTGATGCTCCACAGGGCACTGTCCCCAGCAGCAACTGGAACAACTGCCCCTGGCACATCACAGGTCTCCACCCAGACTGAGCTCCCTAGGGAGTATGGAGGTCTGCAGGCCTGGGATTACAGGGATGACAGGGCCTTTTGCCGAGGCTGGGGCAGTGGGAGATGCCTGCAGGAGGTATGCACTGGTGCAGGGTCTGTATTTTACACAGCATGAGGAGGTCAGCAGATTGTGCAGTATCAGAGATGACAAAAAGGAGACTGAGTGGATCTTCCTTGAGACATAACACAAGGTATCTCAGATACCAGAGCCTGAATCCCCAAATGTACCAAAGGAGGGGCAGTCAGAGTCTCTGCTTATTGGGTTGGAAAATGGAGTTCCACGATAGCGAAGGGTAGAAACTTGCAACTACTTGCACTAGGAGGAAAGCTTCTGCTCCACCTGCAGATCTGCAACTACAGAATAGGTTCAGTGCCCTAGTTGCAGATGGGCTGGGAGCGCTGCTGTGTCTAGTGAAGCACCCAAACAACATGAGTGTTGACCCTGGTGTTGATGACAGAGATTTGGATTCTGAGACCAGTGGGACTCTCTTTGAGGATCAGCTCCTAGGAAGGATCCACCGAACAATTGGGGAAAAAATATTTTTGCAGACAGGCTGGCTAACCTGGTAAGGAGAGCCTTAAATTAGGAACAATGGGGGAAGGAGATGAAAATCCGCAATCAAGGGTGGAAGGTAGACTGAGGTGGCAAGCAAAGGGTGAAGGATAATGTGGACAAGAGAGATCTTGAAAACAAGATAGAGCTAAAGCAGACCCACCCCAGGTGTAGGCACACAAATAAGGAAGTGCTGAGAGGCCAGCATTTTGGGGGGAAGCTCACATATCTTTTCTGGAAAATCAGCACAGGTGGGTGCCTCTCTGAAGCACCTGTATGCTATGGCATCATGCATGGGGAACAAACAGGAGGAATTAGAAGGCTGTGTGCAGTTACAGGCCTGTGATCTCATTTGGATCACAGAGATGTGGTGGGATAGCCCATATGACTGAAGTGCTGCAGTAGATGGGGACAGGCTCTTTAGGAAGGACAGCCTAGGGAAGGCGAGGCAGGGGAGTGGTCCTTTATGCAAGAGAGCAGCAGGAATGCTCCTGGGCTCTGCCTAGGAATGGACAATGAGCCAGTCAAGGACTTACGGGTCAGGACTGGTGGAGATATCAAGATGGGCAACATTCAGGTGGGTGTCTGCTACAGACCACCTGACCAGGAAGAAGTACATGAGTACAGCAGTCAGACAGCTGGAAGAAACCTTCTGTTTGCAGCTCATAGTCCTCACAGGGGACTTCAACCAAGATGATATCTGCTGGACAGACAACACAGCAGGGCACAACCAGTCCAGGAGGTTTCTGGATTGCATTGATGATAATTTCCTAACACAGGAAATATGGAGGAACTGATGAGGAGAAACATGCTGTGGGACCACATACTTACAAACAAGAAAGAACTTGTCAGGGATGTAAAAGTCAGGGGCAGCCTTGACTGCAGTGACCATGAGATGGTGGAGGTCAGGATCATAAAAGCAGGAAGAAAGGCACAAAGCAGATCATAACCCTGGGCTTCAGGAGAGCAGACTTTGGCCTGTTATGAGACCTGCTTGGAAGAATCCTATGGGAGATAGACATGGAAAGAACAGTGGTCCAGGAGAGCTGGCTGATTTCAAGGATCGCCTCCTCCAAGTTCAAAAATTATCCACCCCACATGCAGGAAGTCAAGCAAGAGTGTCAGGAGGCCTTCACAGATGAACAATTAGCTCCTGACAGTGCTCAAATGTAAGAAGGAAGCATATAAGGAAAAGCAAGGAGGGTCACATGACCCAGGAGAGGAGGGCTGTAAAGGCACTGTCTGAGTATGTAGGGACACGGTTAGGAAAGTCAAAGCCATCTAGAGTTGAATCTGGTGAGGGATGTGAAGGGCAACAAGAAAGGCTTCTGCAGGTTCATCGTTGTTAAAAGGCAAGTAGGGAAAATGTAGGTGTGCTGCTGCTGAATGGGGTTGAGGACTTGGTGACTGGAGCTTGGGCTGAGGTGCTCCTTGCCTTTTTCACCTCAGTCTTTACTGGTAAATTTGCCTTCAGGAATGCCAGGCTCCTGAGACGCATGGGAGAAGCCCTGAGCAAGGAAGACCTCACCTGGAGGAGGATTAGGTTAGGAAACATTTAAATAAACTGTACATACCTGAGTCCATGGAGCCTAATGGGATGCACTCACAACTGCTGCAGGAGCTAGACGATGTCACAGAGACCACTCTCAAATATCTTTGAAAGGTTATGGCAACTGGGGAATGTTCCTGAGGACTGGAAAAAAGCAAGTCACTCCTATCTTCAAGAAGGGCTAGAAGGAGGATCTGGGAAACTACAGGCCTCACCTCAATTCCAGGGAAGATGACAGAACCTTGAAGCTATTTCCAAACATATTACAGACAAGAAGGTGACTGGGGCTAGGCAGCGAAGATTTATGAAGGGGAATCATGCCTAAGCAACCTGACTGCATTCTACAAGATGACTGGCTTGGTGGACAAGGGGAGAGCACAGGATATCATTAAGGCTTTCAATACTGTCTCCCATAACATCTTTACTGACACACTGATGAAATAGGGACTAGATAAGTGAACAGTGAGACGGAGTGAAAATCGGCTAAACTGTCAGACTCATAGGGTTGTGATCAGTGGCATGAAGTCCAGCTGGGGGCTAGTGGTCTACCCCAGGAATCAATAGCGTGGCCAGTACTGTTTAACATCTTCATTAATGACCTGGATGATGGGACAGAGTGCACCCTCAGCAGTTTTGCTGATGAAATAAAACTGGGAGGAGTGTTTGATACACTGTATGTTCATGCTGCAATTCAAAGGGACCTCAACAGGCTGCAGAAATGAGCCAAGAGGTATCTCATGAAATTCAACAGAGAAATGCAAAATCCTGTACCTGAGGAGGAATAATCCCCTGCACCAGTACAGGCCAGGGATTGACTGCCTGGAAAGCAGCTCTGCAGAAATGGACCTGCGGGTCCTGGCGGACAAGCTGAACATAAGCCAGCAATGTGCCCTTGCAGTAAACAAGGCCAACAGCATCCTGGGCCACATTAGGAAAACTGTTGCCAGCAGGTCAAAAGAGGTAATCCTTCCCTTCTACTCAGCACTGGTGAGGCCATGTCTGGAATGCTGTGTCCAGTTCTGCATTCTCAAGTACAAGAAAGACATGGACATACTGGAGTGATTCCAGTGAAGGGCCAAGGAGAAGATTAATTGGAACATCTGTCATATGATGAGAGGCTGAGAGAGTTGGGGTCGTTCAGCCTGCAGAAAGCTCAGGAGGTATCTTGTTAATGTGTATAAACACCTCATGGGAGGGCATAAAGATGATGAAGTCAGATTCTTCTCAGTGGTATTCAGTGACAAGGCAAGAAGAAATGTGTACAAATTGAAATACAGAAAATTCCACTTAGACATAAGAAAAAGCCTTTTTACTGTGAGGATGGTCAAACTTTGGAACAGGACAACAGAGAGATTGTGAAGACTTCATCCTTGGAGATATTCAACACCCAATTGGACATGCTCCTGAGCAACCTGCTCTAACTGACTCCGCTTTGAGCAGTGGGGGAAGACTAAATGATCTCTAGAGGTGCCATCCAACCTCCAATATGCTATGACTTTGTGATTATGTGCTTATGTGAGTCTTCAGTATTTAGTACAAACAACACAGGCAGAATCAGAGTTACTATAAGAACTGGGATATATGTACTTGTGCTCTTTGTGTCACAAACACTAACACTTCACACCAGGGGAAAATTTTGGATAGAACATTTCTTCTTCAGAACATATCACTTTGTAAAAGTATATTTATTTACAGGGCATGTAAATATCAAGAAAAAAATCAATTTAGTTAGGGGACGACATGACATGTTGATGACATAATTGGAATTCAGTGTCTCACTTTCTATTCTCAAATGAATCATCTCTTATTTTTAATTTGATATTATTTTATTGAATGTTCTTGAGTGTTCAAAGCAAAGTGTTTTCTGTTCTGCTTCACAGACAAAAAGAATCGGTTAGTATTTTCCTCCAATGAAAAAGAAAAGACAATCATATCTATGAGCAGCAATGAAAGTATTTGCATGTGTTGGACATAATTCTCTTATCTAATCTGCGCTGATTTAATTCTGTTGGATTTAAGACTTCATCCGCAAATCTTTCAGAAGAGTGGAGAGATTTCCATTGACTTCAGTGGAGCTTTTGCCTGTGAAACAACAGCAGGGTTGGCTCCAAGGGAAACAAGATAAAGTCATACTGAATATCAAATATTTACATTGGTCAATGGAAAGGAATTGGTGTTATAGTACACTGACTAAACACATTTGCAGAGCAGTGGTTCCACGTCCAGTCACATAGCAATCATATCACCTCCCTACATGCAGAGAAGCAACCCAAAGTGGTTATTGCAGAGATCCAAAGGGGAGATTCATCATTAACATTTACTAATAATCCAGTCCTCTTCAAGCTACTTAGAGGCCTTAGGAGATAAGCATATATTTAAAATAAAAAAGGTATACCATGAGTGTAAAAACAAGAAAGGTTCAGAACTGTACAAATGTCAGATGCTTTGTTCCGCATTGTCTGTCCAACAGTGATCTATTCAAGGACTAATAGGTAGTGGCCATCTGCCTTAAAAGGTACTAGAAGAAGTTGACATTTAGGAGAGTAAGTCAACAGAACGAGTATTGGGGAAAATCCTTTCTAGTCAACTCTGTAATAAAAAGAAGTCTCCTAAGAGAATTTTAACATTTAAAGATCAGCTTGAAGGAACACTTTAGGCACAGCAGACTAATAAAAATCCCATTTTATAAAATATTTACTGTGCTTTGCAAGTAGCAAAAATATCACATGAAACTGAAAGTTATGAAGCTTTGCCTTAACCAATTCAAGGGAGGAGAGGGGATTATTTACAAAAGCAAGCCTTGCATGAAGCAAAAGAATGATTTGATTATTTCTAGCAAGAACAGAAAACATTAGTTGTGTAAAGTGTTAGATCATATTTAACTATGGATATAAAGCAGACTCTTGCCTTCTAAAAGCTAATCAGTGTGGGTACATATGTTCGTAAGGTCTAGCTGCACAGCCTTCAATCCACACTTTTCTTAAAGACTTTGAAAACCTAAATGCAGTATTGAACATTACACTACAGATCCATTTTTTCTTACCCCTGGCATGATGATCTTCTCAATGTCTTTAAAGACATCCTCAAAGCTCTCAGGATCCTGGGGTGCACAGTCCGGAATGAGGGGTCTTAGATATCCTGGTTCCACATCTGGGAAGACCTGTCTTTTATCTATCTTCTCCAGGTAATCTGCAATATAGTCCACCATCTCCTTCCCTCTCTTGCGGAACTCTGCGGCATCCATGGGTATAACAGTTTACGACTTATTATCACAAAAAAAAAAAAAAAAAAAAAAAAAAAAAAAAAGGAAACGTCACTTTTGAAAGAAAATTTTACTAGTTTTAAACCTGACATTCAGATGATTTATAGGATGACTCATATGGCATTTCTGAAAAGACCATATGCTCTTTCATTTCTGCATATTAGGCCAATGCTCATACAGTGCTGCTTTCTGCTCCACTCCAGTATTAGCTGGACGTTGTATAGAAGTAAATCACACTCTTAAATCTTTGATGCCTAGATCATGGTGTAGATTAGCTTAATACAGATAGGCTGTATCTTTAGCACGGAAGAGCAGTAGAGGCATGTTGATGAAGATTCAGAAATCACAGATTTAATCCCTACTGCTGCTAGCTGACACAAGGATGTGGCACTGTTGTGTGGCACATAAACAACTCCCTCCTGCTTTATAAAGAAGAGATCTAAGAAAATAGCATGGTGTGTTTCTCTATTATAATCTATAATAACAAGCTATAATAATCATAGTTATCACAGTGATCCACTGTGCTGCCCTGTCATTTTATCTACTTCTTGCCTCCTGTTTTGCCTCAAGATTTAGCTTCTTTACTCTTTCACTGTAAATGCAGATGCTGTGCCATTTACAAAACCTTATTTCTTACCGAGGTTTCAATTAGAATTCACTTAGAGTTGATCTGTACTGTATTTTGCAAGAGGATGTGAGGAAGCTCTGTCTGGAGCTGTCCCTATTTCTGAGATGTTGGGCTTCAGCTCTAGGTGTGCTTTGAGCTTGGCAGAGACTGCGTGAGCACACTCAAGGTGATATATGGCTCAGATGAGATGAGCTGAAGTTTGCCTGCAAAGTGCTGTGCAAACATAAATTCATATTGCTAGGGTGCCTGCTCCTGACGTCCTGGCTCACCTAACTTTTTTACTGTATATGGCTGTGCATTTTGAGTGCTCAGTGAATACAAGGTTGAGACCACAGTGCCTAAAAAGCATCCAAGAGTCTTTATACACTCAGATTGAGTGAGTGATGCTGTTCCTTGGGATCTAGTAAGAAAACTGGCAAGTGAAACAAGGATAGTCACTGCTGGTGTAAAGAATTACTACGCTTAGCTCACATACCTTCAGATCTTCACTGTATAAGGAAATAATTATATCAAGTACAATGTGAATATTATGTAATTAAGAAACAATTTCTTAGATATCAGTTATTTGTGCTAAGGATTTATAACTGAGGACATAATTTTGAGAAAAGAGAGACCCTTCTGGGCTTTATTATATTTGAATTAGTACTGTCTCATTACAAAAGAAAGACATCATTGATAAACACCATCCTAGAGTCATCTCTGCTGCTACAAACAGAGGATCTGGGCCTTGTGTGGAGCAGCTGCTGCTGCTATTTAAGAAGGCAGGGTGCTGCTGGAGGTCATGAACCACTTGGGAAAGCAGAGAACTGCACAGTAGGGACTTCTAGCCCCTCAGAGAATAGCTGTTCTTGTTGCTGTTTTGTCAGAGTAATATTACCCTCTTTAACCATCATGTAAGTGTTTACTTGGCTCACTCTATGCCTTTCTGAAAGGAGAATTAGGACCTTTCTCAGATCTTGCTATTAAGTTGCCGGAAACACATTACCAGTAGTCATTACAATCCTCAGAGGATTCTGGTGGGCAGCTTTGTGTGTCATCTCTCCTTTGAAAGACTGTGTTTAAGCAAGCAGTTTTGTTTCTACTCCTTTACAATCAGGATGATCCCATTTCTTCAATATCCCCCAAATCTTACGTGTTTTTCATTTAAGACATCTTTGATTGCAGTTCAAAATTTTAATAAATTTTCTAAGTCAGTCAGCATGAAGAGCAGCAATCAATATGCATCTCTGTGGCAGCAATATAATTACACCCTAAGGCTCAGTTCTTTGGTTTAGGTATTTTTGCTAGAAGAAATCTAAATAATGTACTGTTTCACTTCTTTTTCAAAGCATCTCTGACTTCACCCTTAACTTATGCTATCATTATTTCTTTTATGCTTACTTCATTCATCAGTTCATTGCTATAGCATGCTCTAAAGAACTCACACGTGGTAATCTGTTATTTTTTTTCTCTGGTTTCAGAGATGAAAGCTGTGAAAATAAGAATTTAACCTGTGACTGCCAAATTAGTGGGCGTTGCCTGAGACTGAAGTGACTCGGACCTTGAGGATTTGGTGTTTCTAGCACTACTGTTGCTCACCACTGAGTTACAGCTATCCCTACTGATTTTTACAGACGGATTACTTCAGCTGAACTGAACATTCAGTACCTGTGGGTCCAACGAACTGTCAGTACAATGTTCAGAATAGGTAACAGTATCACTATACTACTCTGTAGCTTTACTTTGTATCAATCAAATACAGGGCATCATTTAACATAGAAGCTTCTGTGGATCGCTTGGTCTTTTCCCAAAATATAAATCAAATGGCATAAATAAAATAGCATCGTGTGTAAGCTCAGAACAGCTCACAAACACACAGACAAAAATAAATTTACTTTATCGTATTACCACAACATAGCTGCTATATTATATAGCTTGTGACCATTTCTCTACCACTTAGATTTTTTCGGATCTGAAATTTCTTTCTATTCCAAGTAATATTTGCATCACCTTCTTCCTATACAGTATACTGATATAATTTATTGTCATTTTTATTATTAGCAGTTTGGACAAAGTTCTTTTTGGATATCAGGATAAGCAAATAAAATTTAGATCTAAACATCGGATACACATTCTATGGTTTCAGCCTATGACTGAAATTTGTCAACTCAGTTTGACAAAATACACATTTTAGATAATCACTAAGATCTCATTTGTTATTTACTAACTATAGTTCTTCCCAAGAACTGGAGGGTCTACTGGCTCATCCTAACATTGTTTTGGCTGCACTACTTCTGTCATAAATCACTGTTGCAATAGCATTCTCAAAATTCAGGAAAAATAATTAAATTATGGGGGAAACCCACTGTTTTGCATGGGAGAACTAATTGAACCAGGAAGCTTAAGCATAAAGAATGGGAGGATGAACCATCCATACCAAATCCATCATAGTTACTGCAGTGCTATAAATTGATATAAACTAGTATCTAGCTAGCCTCCAATGAACTTTCAATTCAGTTTGATCCAGTGAAATACATCAATCTGCTTCAATCTGAAGGAAAGTATTTCATTCTTCTTTCCCCCAAAGACAATACTGAGAAATTAAAATCTATATAAACATCTATCTATTTTTATGTATCCATGCATCCTCTTTCCTAAAAGTCCTTGCCTGAAAATTCCTTACCTACTGTAATACACATATCTCACCAGGAACTGTTAAGGCATACTCCTTGCAGGAACACACTGGTCATTTAAATTTTCCTTTTCACCTCCTATTTTATATCTGTTCTTCTGTGAGTGACAAGACCCACTTACACTCTCATCCCTATTTTTATTCTCTTCCTCAGCTGTTCATTATAGATCTCACTTCATCTGCTTGAAAGTATTACTTGCTACAGAAGGCACATCCAGTAGACTGAGTATCTGACAATTGTAATGCTTACCAGTTAGCACTATAAAAATGTGAATTACATCACCTCTTTACCAGTACAGAGTATTTCTCTCTTCTACCTCTCACATGCATATACAACACATGTACAATGCAACAACAGAATGCATAGAGAGTGAGCTTCCCTCTATGCTGGTATATTTTAAAAATATAGAATCTGATTTTCTAAGAAGCAAAATACCTCAGACAACTCAGCCCTTAGGGTCTAAAACAAAAACACTGTTTGAGAGCATCCATATTTTTTGAAGGGCTGAGCGTTACAATCTGTGTGTACTCAGAACAGCCACTTAAGTCAAAGGCATTTAAACAGCAAAATAATGCAGGCTGCATTTCTGAAACTAAATGAAAACTTCAGAGAAACAGAGCCTCTCTCTAAAGTATTTAATAGTGGTTTATTTTCTTGAAGGCCCATAAAGAGTGATAAAGGCTCCATGCTCTTAGGGATCCCACACCTCCCAGGATGAATTTCAGCATATTCGACATCTGCCAGCTGAACCCCAAGTGAGGAGAGCACAGCTTCTCTGGAAACGCCCTGCCTAATTGTCAACCTCTACCACTTTGTAAGCACAGTCTGTATGCAAATTCATCAACAGCCTCACTCTGATTGACAAAATACAATTTTATCAAACATACATTATATCTGAGTACTTTTGTTCTCAGCAAGAATCACTGGATATTGTCACCACTGCAGACTTCTTCCTATCAAGTCCTACTTTACTGGAGAAGATTGAGTTTTACTCATAACTTCAGGTAAAAGCAAGAACAATCATGTTAAACCTTAAATGTTATCAATGTATCTTTTTTTAATTCATGTATAAACTCTTTGCTCTGTAATTTTGCTGGAATTTGTCACAGGACAAGTACGCTACACAACCTAAAGTTGACATATCCTTTGCTGCTTTGTTTAAACTACTCTTTCTACCTCACTGCACTGAAATTAGAACATGGCAACATTTTATTGTAGTGAAGTTACTGAAAACTGTTGTTAAGTCTTTAGATTGTATATTCAGTATAATACTCATTTGCAAACTGTTTTCTACTTTATTTGAAACTGAACCATACAAATGAGCAGTTTATGCACAATTAAGTATTAAATGCATTTATAGGTATAATATTATATAGATAACATTCAGTTTATTCATTATTTCTGTTTAAAAGTACTGTCTATAATTTTAGAATCTGCTTTTTGTATTAACTAAATATAAATGTAAAAGAACTGTAAATACTACCAGGAAATTTGTTATGAGGAAGAAAAAGGAATAAAAGAGGAAAAAGGGGAAAGGGGGAAAAAGAGGAAAAAGAAAACAAATGAGGAGAGACGTATATTCAACATATTATAATTTTATGCGTGCCTGTTCTCCAGTTCATCAAAGTAAAATAAAGAAGGGCTAACATAATAAAATATTTTAGCAGCTCCTATTATTAAATACAAAAAGGAAGAATGCATAGATGCATTAGTAGCACCTTAAACAACAGCTGCATTGGCTCAAAAAAGTAATAACTGTGTACCTTTCCAATAAATGAGACTTGCACTTTCTGTTCTGCCGATTGTTGCAGAATATAATGTAATTTAAAGGCTTGTGGTGCTACAGTGACACCACTGAAGCCATGAGGACTTTCTGTGCTGTTAAACACAACTGAAGGTTTTTGCAGCTGCTGCTACTGCGAAGCTAAACTTCTACTATCGGCAATAGGAGTATTGCCTGAATAAGGACTCTAGGATGAATGTCATTGCAGCATGCATAAAGAGGAACGGGATCTACTCTGTATTTCTACCTTTGCACAAGCCAAGAATTAGGTATACATGTCACAGGCCCTACACTGTATTTAAAAATTTCATTTTCCTGTTAGAAGTTGCTGGTTTTATTCATTGCTGTCACTGGCACAGAGTCTGCAACTTAGTGATTTTTCCCTTCTGAGGTCTTATTATAGTGATGGGAAAGTGCTATTTCTGAGGAAAACCTCACCCTTAAAGGTTATGCATTGAATTTATCTTGAAAATTTTATTATTAAAAATATTTGGCAGAGAATGTCTCAAAGTCTTCTTGGTTGTTCAGAACTGTTGCACTTGGAAAGACAAGATATAAACTTTTGGATACATGGACTCTGCATAAATGTACATAAACAGTGATAGCTGACATACATCACATATAAAAACAAGCAAACACAAAATGAGAGGTGCACACTACATGTTGCAAACTTAGGTTAGAAAGAAATGCTTTTTGATTATCATGGATTCTCCCTAAAATAACACAGGCTGGCTGTTTATCAGCCGAGCTCCCACTCTCAGTAACCAATTGTTGCACTAATCCAAATGTACCTGCTTGAATTCAATAACCACAAAGCTTTAAGGACAAAGAATGTTACTTACAGCGAGTTGGTAAGGTTTTTCCTTCTCCTCTGTCTTTCTCACTGTCTTTCTTTGCTCCTCTGACAGCTATAAAGCTCAGAGGATGCAGTTGCCAGCGTCCATAGGCAGAGTATCCACGTCCCCTCAGCCTATCACAGCTAAGCGCTTTGCATTGAACGTGCAGCAGCATCTTCCCCTCCTCCCACACCTCCTCCAAAATATACTTAGCAAAAAAGCTACCCAAAAGGCAGATGGATCTGACTGAGAAATGGCCATTGCCTACGTTAACTGTGAAGTGGTATGCGTTTCCTTCCATGAACTCCTGTAACAAGTCTGACAGCGAGTGTCTTATCACACGCTCCTGGTCTGTGTTACACACTCCGGGACATTGCTGCTGTGGCTGTTGCTGTAAAAGCAAGTGCTTTGAATCACTTCTGTGAAACATTATTTTCAGGAAAGAAACACAGGTACAGTTGCATGCAAGCTCTGAACAGGTATACATGTGGGATTAACATCCTCGGACATGCTGTATCTAGTTTTTTTTTTTTTTTTTTTTTTTTTTTTCCAGTTTCTGTCTTTCATCATATGTATACTTAAAAGCAATAGTGAATGTTCAAGATTTGTTTATCTTTTCTAAAACAAGTTTTATGGGGAGTTCTCTTTCCTAGATGAATCCAGGTAACTGCCTGTCATTTTTATTTAGTTCAAGTTTGGTTTAAAAAATACTATCAGCATTTCATAGTCCTGAACAGCTTATAGCCAGGTAGTGTGGCAGGAGATCTGGGACAGCCGCTGCTCCCAGACTGGTCTCTAGTGCACTGCAGTATTGCAGCCAACCTTTTTGTGAAGAGGAGAAAAGTTCTGGCTGTCATATATTTTAAAACTGTCATGGCTATGTTTGCTGTTATAATAAGGCCAGTTTCAACTCTGCTACAGTTCTGAAACAACATATTCAAAATAAAAACAGGACCTAAAATCCACAGATCAGCTTGAGGGTTTCATTGCACTTCTTGTGCTAGATGTTACTCTATGATCTAACTTGCATTTTCAGTTCTTGGGTTGTGTCTGCTGTAATGACCAGTCTGCAATCTTGAAAGCATCAAGAAATCCCAGGGTCAGATGCAGCTGGCTCTCAGCTGTTTTCCACTGCAAATCAACTCCTGAGTGTGCAGGGTTACAGCCTGGACAAATTGGGACCCCATAAGAAAAAAAGGGGGTTGGAGATTTTTCCTGTTTTTTCTTTCTCCCTGAATTTGACTGAAAAGGCTGAAAATTCAAAGTATGTTGTAAGGGTATAAGAGATGCAGAAACTGAAGATGTCTCTAGTAAACATAAAGATAACTCAAATCTAATGTCAGTATTTCATCCAAATGGCTTGCAAATGGTAAATAAGTTTCAAAGGAAATTAAAAATGGAAACTAAAATTAAGATTGGAGTATTAAAATGCTGGTTTAATCAATCAGAATGTTGAAATATGACCTCAAAGTCATGTGATGTGTTTTTATTTCTCTGCTGTACCTGTAAGTTACCTTAAAAGTTGCTGTAACCAGGCAATAATTGTATTTTCTATTCAAATCTTTTTTTAATTATTTTTCAGGAAGAAAAAGGAAATAAAGTGTAAGAGGTACAACAGGCGAGGTGGAAAAAAGGAATTAAATTCCCTTCTAAAAAGCATATCCCATGTCTCTCTATAATTCTAATAATTCTTCTGGCTCGTACTACTTTTCATAATTCTCCTCATCAACCATGGACAATACACAAATCTTTGCTTAGCAGGATCTTTCTGTGGTGGATAAAAGCAAGAACATTAAGTTTTCCCTAACAGGTGCTGGCTAAGTCAGACCTGCTGTGGCCCTGCGAATTTGTTCCAGACCCTTCGGTGTGTTGGCTCTTTCACAGAGAAGAACTTCTCTTACTGCTGAAACACAATGAATAGAAATCTCCCCTTTACTGCCAAACTGTTTCAAAATTCAGGATACCATTATGAGAAATAACAGATGATCCTAAAAGGTTTAAAGGCCAGGGCTTGCTGGTAAGCAACCAACGGATCATATTTGTTCACAGCTAACACAAGACAGGCTTCAACATTTTTTTCTGCACATGGAGGTATGTCACCCTGATGATGATATATAATGATGCTGTGCCCACGCAGTAATGGTACCAATTTATTACTATTGTGAACTTTTTGGTTTGCAAACAAGGTGGGAGAGATAACGTGTTTGAACAGAAGGCTCCAGCACAGAAACAGAGAATGATGCAGACAATGTGTTATCAGTCACTTTGTAGTCCCATTGCCAGTCCATGTGCACAGACATGGACCAAAACAGAGGGAGTTAAACAGTTTGTACCCATTTTCCAATAGTTTTCACCTCTTCCATCATTATACAATGCAGATTAGAAATTAAAAGGCAGTTTTCCCAGGCCTTCAGTCCAGTTATGATTAGAGGGCTTTACTCCCAACTTTATTTTTCCCTCACCTGAATAGGATGACGCTCATCTCATGCTAACCTCCCACTGTGGCTCTAGTTACTGAATTTGGTCAAGATGTGTTTGTGCTGTAGATGACTGAGCCTAACATTATTTGAACAAACCTGTTCTGAGCTATAATGTGAAGGGCTTTAAATTGACTCAGATATCATCAATATCTTAGATACTGAGAAAATAACTTGAAACAATTAATTAGGAATCATACTAGCACAAAGTTTGTGCCTGTTTTCAACATTTGGTGTCAAGGGAACAGTCACTGTTGCCTAAGCGTAAGAAAAAATGCTGGCTTGTTGCTTAGTATTTGTTTTACTCCTCATCCGTAGTTTGAGGATGCTATTTGGAGGCTGCAGGCCTTTTTTCCTGCTTCCCTTGCTGTTGCTCCTTCAGAAAAAAACCCAGTAGTAGAATCCTGTCTTTGTCTTTTTTCCCCCAATATATTTTTTCATGAATGTAATAATATCAGCAATGGAAAATAAAATTGTCTACAAAAAAAGAAAAAGAAAGGAAAAAACCTCTATCACTTAGATGTACTGGAATGAAAATTCCTTATATGTTTCATAAACAAGGTCCAAATCTGCGTGAGTCATAAAGATAAGACGAGACAGAAGAGAATATTTTAGAAGAAATATGCAACTAACAATTTTCTGGATAAAAGAGAAGGTACATTCCCTTTGGAAGAGAGTAAGAATTAAATAAAGCCTTCAGACACAAATAGATGGATTACTTGCATCATAGGAGGATAAAAACTAAGTCTCCTGCAGAACATAAGCAGACTGCAACAGATTAGCCAGGAGGTGAATCTCAGACAGAGCTGAAAAACTGGGAAAGTATCTATCCTATCTTTCATGAATATTTTATGTGTGACTTGTTTTCCCTGTTCAGTTTCGTATTGCTGTCTGTGTGAACATGTGAAGGTAAACCAAAGAAGGATAAAAAGGAACTGCTAACGAAGTGAACATGGACACAGACTCAAACACACAGCTTCAGAGGAGTTAGCATACCACTTTCTGGTTTGAGGCAGCCTAAGCACTTTAGTTTTATGGAAGCAAGCCTACAGAAAAGAGAGAGGTTGTGATGAACTGAAAAAGTGTCAACAGAAAAACTGACAGGCTGTGAAGAGTCACAGAGACAGTGAGAGCAGGCTGCAATCACAGTAGGCAGGCTCTTCCAATACAGAGACAGGAATAGCTTCTGCTGTGAACTGAGAAGATGTGCTTACCTAGGGGGTGCAGGCACTGCTAGGGCACTCATCCAGCCATATATTGCTCACAGAAAGAATTTTCTCAACCGTTGACCACTGTGAGCCTCACAGAGGCTGTGGCTGATAGATGAACTGCTATCAGGGCTTAAATGTGCTATTAAGACCTCATGTCAGAAAAGCAAATTAGAGCAGTGAGTTTATGAATGGAGCAGTCCACTGTGTGGGTGAAAAGACAGACCCAGGTGAGGCATGAGGAACAAGATGGCTTGAGCTACAGAGGGAACATAATGCAGTGCTTGTTCTTATGTAAGTGATTCGTTTTGATTACTGTTTACAAAGATATCAAAGATCACATAACACTTGGTCCAGAAGATGTTTTGTCACTGGCTGTGATTAATGCATTGCTATGATGCACTACCATGCACTGCTTGCAATAAGCTTGGAAGAACATTTGCCATGAATATAAGCCTTGAGTAATTCTTTATGGGTTGAGAACCACATTGGAGTATCCTCATAAAAAGCATGTTTGTCTCAATTGCCTAAGACTACAGCAAGTACTATGGCAAGAGATCATGCTGGTGTTTTTTGCCCTTCCTCTCTCATAGCTTGGTTGCAAAGGTGTCTTTGACTTCCCTTTCAGTCCTGTGCCAACATGAGCACCTTTCTAGAAAAGACCAATGCCAATTTTCTGGAGAATTTATGCTTAATATACCATAAAAGTTACCGAGTACATGGACTTTCTCAAAGAAAGATAAATTACTTTATGCATATCACAGACCTAGGGCTCTGAAGAATTGAGGGGGAGCTGAATCTTCCACATCCACAGGTCTCCTTGGTCATGGACATGCGTTCACAGCTAAAGCGATGAGTAAGGTAATGTTTGCTATGTTCTGCTGTGGGTTGTTGTCACCGTCTCAGAGATGGCTGTGGTATATGTACACGTCTCAACTGCTTGAGTGTACTGTGTGATTTGTCCTTAGGAAGATGCATTTACACTAAGATGAGGCTTTGCACTGGAGCCACGTGAGGGGTACGCCCTGCTCTTGATTCCCAGTAATATGGTTAGCAAAACCAACACCATTTCCTATGAAAGACAAACAGCCATAAAATGTAAGTGTGCTGATCACGTGTCACCTCCTTCTCTCTTCCCTTTTTCAACACTGTGGTTGTCACCAAGATGTGATGACCTCTATTATAGAACAGCCAGATACCCTGTCAGCATTGTGACAAGACTATTTGCCCACTTAGCATTGCTGCCAGGACGTGATGACACCCATTATGGAACAGGCAAGTGTAAGAGCACATGAGATATTGCCTATAAAATCAAGCAGCTGCAAGTCCTGCTGCTGGACAGCAAAATCCGTGATCCCCCAGTGGTCTTGGACGCACCCACCATTGTCTTCTTCCTCCGAAGACTGAGTAAGTGACTCATGTTCTTTTGGGTAAAGTCTGAGTCCAGATTATGATTATTGTATCATGCACTGATTACTAAGAATTTGACCCGATCTGCAGAGGGTCCAGGTGACTATAAGTCTAGGTAACTAAAGACTCTAGATAGTAAGAAAGCTACACAGATTACTAGAAATTTTGCTTAACTGAAAGTATGATAATTGATAAAAACTTTGTGCAACAATAAGCTACACTAAATGCTAGAAACTGTAGATAACAGTAAGCTATGCTGATAATTAAATATTTTATGCAACAATAAAGCTCTAATTTTAACTAAAACCCTGTGGCCAGTCCTCATTCTACCAAACGTCCCTAAAAGAACCTGCCTGTCCCTGTATCACTGGGTGACAGAGCCACCAAGTGTTCACTCGCTTCATCCTGCCAACTCCGTAAGAAGGGCAATCACCTCCAGCTAGGAGGCAAAACAGCCAGCCAGGAAAGATAACAGCTTAAGCTGCTGCAGGTAGCTTCACCACAGCGCAGCCAGCCATATCACCACTCAGAACTGCCTGCCATCTGTTCTTTTTATGATACTGTTCACTTCCACACCTCAGATAATCACAGCTTCCACATTACCATTAGGAGAGACAGGCTCTCATTTAGACAGGATTTACATGTGACTGGAGGAGACATGCAGTTAAATAAGGACAGTCCAACGCATTCATTTGTGCTCAGAGACCTTAGTTCAAGTTCTTGTTTTCAAGTACAGGTGCAAGTCTTTGCCATAGGCTGTGCAATTCTGGGTAAATTCTCAGGGGCAGCTTCCATAAAATATTTTGCTAGGAAGGGTTGTTCTCTTCCAGTTTATTTTTCTGTGTTACCACATTTGGCTCCAACTCTATTTGGAATCCAAATGACCTAAATCTAGGCCACTAAAGTGGCAGCACCTCCTCACCCACACTCTGGCTGAGTTTGTCTGTGGTCAGAGGCACAGATTTTGAACCTCTGTGTGCTGAGGCCAGATGCTGCCAGTCTAGAAGCAACCTGCCTTTACAGCAGTCTGACATTCTGCATAGTTCTCTGAAAGACAGTCTAGGAAACTTTTGGGAGTTTTGAGATTTCTGTTTTTTTCTTCCGGCTAACTAACACTTTCAAAAACTATCATCTCTTTTATTTAGGTGCGATCTTGGTTTGCGTAGTCTTAAGAGACACCTCTTCCACCTCTACCACCAGGCTAACTTTTATCAGCAGGAAGTGGTTCAGGAATGTCGTTTTTCTCTCTTCCTCAGTGCTCAGAGAATACAGAATGGAAGGAAAGTATGCTGAAGGAAGGAGAATCACTACTACATTTTATGTTACATACATTGCAAGATATAATGGAGCAAAATACCTTACCTGCCTATAGCTTCTGCTGAACTGTAGGACATAATACTTTCAGTATCTCTCTTTCAACAAGACAGCAGTCTAAACCTGTTCATATTGCCCACTGAAGCAAAAAGTAAGAAAACTGCTCTGCGTCTACATTCTCTGACCTGTGAATTATTTACTAGCAGTTAATATTTTATACTCATTGCTAATTTTGTTTCTTAATATGTGTGTTCAGCATATAAAATCACACTCACCTTTCATCAAAATTATGATTTATTTACTGTATCTTACAGAACAATAAACTTGTACAACCCAGGTCAGCAGTCTACATGTTATGTAACTGCAGACTTCAAGAAAAATAACTGGAGTAATTAATCTACTATATAAAAAAATAATGCTTAACTCAAGATTCTTCAACTGCAAGTACAAGGCATGTCAAACATATTTCAAGCCTGCAACACTGCTAAGATAAAGGAAATAACTCAATGCTATGTTAAACAAGGGATGAATTATATGAGCTCCTTACAAAGGAAGAAACTTCCTATTCACTAAAAACCCATGAGAAATAGTGTTATATATTCAATGGTTACTTATTAAAAACAGTTGGTTTCTACCAATCCTGGGATAGCAAAATGTCAAGAAAAGCCCAACACTATTTCTGGATCCTCAAGACAATACTCTTGTCTTCAGCTCTGCTGGCTGCTACTGCTGCTACTCAGGAAGACAAGCTGTAAAACTGTGATGGCAAGGTGAACAGAAGCATCCTCAACTAGCCTGTGGAAGAAGACTGGGGAATAAGGGATCCAGAACATGTGTTAAGACTCAAAACATTCGCTATGGCTCTGCCTGTTGAATTTGGAATAGAGATAGCAATGTACAGTGAAGCAGGGAATAATGTACAACTTACAGCAGAAGACACAACTTTCTGTACTCACAGCTCAGCTACACTCCATCATCTAGCACTACCCATTTCATATTTCTCTCTCTGTTTGCCCTGTTAAATACCTATTGAATAAGCCATTTATATTCATACCATTTCCTGTTTGGTTGAAAAGATAACCTTTCTGCTGCTTTTCAAATAAACGAATGGTGCTTCTAGTTCTACATTTGTTCTGTTTTCCTTCCAGTTTCCTTTCACAGATATTTTTCTGGAGCAAAAGGAAGTTTAATGCTGCTTTGGATACAACAAATTTTGATGCATCATCTTAGTAATTTCAAAGCATCTTCACTACTTACTGAGGCTTCTGTTGTTAAAGTAACTACCAGTATTCTGTAGGAACTGTATTTTTTCAAAAGACCAACCCTCTTCTGAAAACAAGTACTGGATTCACTTCTAACATGGAGTAGTGCTGAGCAGTAGAAAAAGCAAAAAGATGGCAAATCAACACCTGGTGTCAAGGTCAGCTATATTAGATGTGATGCTCTTTATAATGTAATAATGTTGTAATAACGCGAGGTCATAATGTTCAAAGCTTCAGAATAGCAATCATCCTTCTTCACACAGATTTTTGCATTTTATGTACCATACATATGTACACCAAAAATAAATACTTAAAAGCAATGTGCAGCAAATAGCCTCCATCACAAGTTCTTTTTAAGAATGAGGCTGTGGAGGCTACACTTTACGCTAGGAACAAGCAAGATAAATCAAAGTTCTGTGAATATGCCTTTCCTAGTAAAACAGCACAAACAAGCCAATAGATCCACCACAGAACCTGCAGAATATCAAGATCATTTTATGTTTCAAAACCAATGAAACATCAGACTTAGGGATGATTTTCTAAATAAAAGGTAATTAAAACGTGTTTTTTAACAGCCATTTTCAACAGCAGGATAAATAAGAACAGGTGAGAAAGAAGGTGCTAATAGACAGTGGTTACCGATCTGTAATAAAGTTTTTTATTTTGTAAGATTAATAACACTGGCTTCCCTATACCACCTTTAATACCTAACTCCTTCTGCCGGCTATGCAATTTTGCCCAAATTTACATGCCCTTAAAATGAATATTCATAAAGAGGTATTATGTCAAAAATTGTTGCTCCAAGAAGGCACAATGTATTTTTAAGAAATATGTATTAAAAAGGATAAGAAATCTGCTCTTGAGGAATTAGAAAAATGTTGCCCAAAGGAACCTCCAAAATAAAGAAAATGTTGTAGCAACAAAGACTGAGATTTTTTCTTTTTTCTTTTTTTCTTTTAAAAATTTTGGAAGGAAACGTGTGAGGAAGCCACAATAGTAGCAAATGAGTGGTTCACCACACAATCTTAAAGACATCTAAGGACAAGTACGCAGTTAAGTAATTACTGGAATGAACAGAACAACATTCAGCATGGTAACAAATTACTGTAACGGTAAAAAAAGGTTTTTTTAAAAAGGAAGATTAAATGGGAAAAAATATATATTTGTATCTCAGATTCTTGGACAGTGCTAGAAAGGAAATCACCCAAAGCCAGGAGCACACTCATTAGGATGTACAATAGAAATATGCATCAATAACCTTGAAAAGGAGTAGGTAGAAGTAGGCAAAGAACAACCAGGGCATGGATTCACACAAAAGTTGTGTGCTGTGGGAAGATATTCTTGAGATCAGCCTTACAAGTAGCTAAGCTGCTGATGCAGCTACAGAGAATCCTTACACTTGCATATAATCATAATAATGTATTCTATTTTTTTGTGTGTGTCTTATCTTTCATTAACACAAAACACATTTGTAAGGCTCTGGGTTTTATTTTTTAAATTTCAACTTTGCATCATAATAAACATTATTTTCAGTAGCCTAGCACAATAAGGCACCTATCCTGGCAGGTGTGGCAGGCCTCAGAACTGTGGTCGTGCAATACTTACTCAGGAATCAACACCTATGTGCGTGGTCTCCAGGTATCTAAAGATAATGGCACAATATGGGCCCATTTAAAAGCTGACAGGGCAGGCACGAGGGGAGAAGTCGTCATCCCAGTCAGCAGTGCCCAGAAAAAATTTGTGGTACGTACAAGGCACCAGAAAACAGGAGAGCGAGCGTGAGGCACCTGTCACGTTAGCAACAAAGAAATAAAGGACTTCCAAAGAGCCTGGAAAGATCTTGTAGTTTACATACCCACCTGAGTAAAGGCTGTACAGTAGTATGTCATTATTCTCAGCAAACATGACAAGGAAGGTATCACTAAATAATTAAATAAATTCTAGGACATGAGAAAAAGCAGGATTCTAGGGACAGATGCCAACAGTAAATATAAATTTCCTTGGAGGAAAAAGAATACTGAAGAAACAGAAGGTTATGCCAGAAGAAAAACGATCAAAATGCTAAAAAACAGAAAGAAAGGAAAAACATGGGAGTGTGTGTAATGTGTGCATCCAGTTAGAGCTGGCTGTTTTTCTGCTGGCTCAGGCCACGTGGCCAGTGGTGCAAGCATGCAGGACTGTGGCAGAGCCCTGCTGCTAGCTGTTGACTGCTTAGGGATGCCTATACTTGCACTCTAGTTGGGGTGTGAAACGTTTTCTGTTTGAGTATGCACATTCCTTAAGGCTATGCTTATGCTGTTATTGTTTACAAAGCTTTCCAAATGTTTTCTATTACTTAATTTGTTAGTTTGAATTAATCAGTTGAACTGGTTAATTAAGGTGAATGAATGAATGAATGAATGAATGAATGAATGAATGAATGAATGAATGAATGAATACCAAAAAACATATTTGATCTCAGGACTTATATTTCTGGGCAATGATAATTCTGTATCTAAATATTTATGAAGTTAGACATTATACCCCAGTTTATCATTGGTCCTTAATACTAAATAGCATTAAGTATAGTCATACAGAGATTTCCAAGCTATTTCTCTACACTCAAGCCTTTCCTCTGCATCTACATTGTAACGTTAAATTTTATTTACACATTATTTTTGAAACTTACCGATATGAGGGGTTTTTCCTCACAGATGTAGATCAATGGGGTGCTTTTAATTATTAACCTTTTAATATTTAATATAAAGACACTGTTAACACCTTGCTAGTTTCTACCTTTCATGACAGATGTTTCAAAGAGATATTCTCTAGTCATTATTTCTTTCTTTCCAAAGAGCCATTCGTTTGTTCCCTGGGTGTTTCCACTTCCTATGCAAATTCTTTAAAATTAGCTGGTCTTTTATGCTTAGGCAGAAAATATTATCATCTTAAGGAACAACTTGTGTAGGTGTCAATAGCCATGGGCAGAAGATAGACACAATATTCCTCTTTCTCTCCCACAAGTTCTCTTAGATGTTAGTTTATCTTTTATTACAGTCCAGACTTACTCATCATCTCCCATCTCAGACCTGTCACTAGCCATCACTACAGTGAGTATTCCTCCTGGTCTATTCTTTCTATGTCCCAACTCAATCACAGTTCCTGGTGATGCAGAGGTAGAGACCTGGTAGGCTCCTCTACCTCAGCTCTCTAAAATACATGAAAACCTAATTACCTGGGGGCTTTTGTATTTGTTAGTAAGCATATGAAAGCTTGCAGTGAAAGGACATCATCCCATCATAGCCTTTCACACACACCCCCACACCCCTTTGTTTTTTAATCCTGTTAAAGACACAGCCACAGGAACAGGGTAGGAGAGCTGGGAATGTCACATGTTGAATAGTCAGTACAGAGACTCAGGAAGCTCAGTAACATTAATTCTAAAGTAACATTGCATACAGAGGGAGGGTGGAATTAAGCCTCCAAAATTCTTAAGAGCCAAACTAATGAACTTAGTCTAAGCAACCTTGGTGGCACTGTTGAATGAAAACCTCTGTTTAATAAGTAGTATGACCAAGAATAGCAAGAAGTTTGGATCGAAGAAGAACAAGTTGGTGAATTATATGAAAAATATTCTAGTGACTTTTGATCAATTGTTGGAACAGTTCTGGAATATTCAAAATTCTCTCAGATTTTCACTTTCAAAAAGACTTCACTGCCCTCCTGGATTTTAAGAGAAGATTTCTCTTCAAAAGCACTCACCCCTCCTCTAGAGAAGATTCAAATGAGCGGGCCTGGTTAGCTTTGAAAACAGAACAACATGAGGGAGGCCAAGGAAAGGATAAGGGAAAGAAAGAGTAAAGGGAGAAGATAAAGAACTTCTTTCTGGTTTTCAAATTTCAAAAGCCCAGGAGGGACTACTCAATGAAATTAAAAGATAGCAGATTAAAAACAGACAGAAGGAAACACTTTTTCACATGATGTGTGGTTAAAACTGCAGAAAATATAATTACCACAGGAAGCACTGCAGTCAAGAACTCGGCAAGATTCTGATGGGTTTGCAGATGTATAAGGATATCAAACATATCAAGAGCAATTTAAAACTGCTGGAAGGCACATGTATTTCTTCAGGGAAAACTGTCCAAGCATTTTAAAACTGCACAAAGAAATGTGCTAATCAGAGTGAGATACAAAGAAAAAGGTCTCTGCAAGACAATGCACCCACAGGATGTCATTAAAGAAATGTCACCTCCTCCTAAATCCTTTGCATTCATTCTCTCTCCCTCCCTTGAAAGGAACAGCACAGAAAGGGACAATATGAGCCTTACTGAAAGACCAGTTCCTTTACAGTACTGTCTGAGATGAGAAGGTTTCTGCCAGCCATCTCCCCAGCATGCTGGCATTTCAGCAGCCTTCAGCCTGTCCAATGTATCTGGAAATGTATATTCACCTTGAAATTCATAACCTGGTTCTATGAGTAGCTGGATTGTTTCTAATTTTCTGAGCTCAGATCGTTTTTAAAAGCAAAAAGCACCATATATAGTATTTCTGTAACTTCCTATCTCGCTTTTTTACACGACTAAGTAGTCATAGTAATGATGCTTGCTTCCTGTTATTTCACATTAACTGTACCTGCACTGTGATGTGTCAGAGAAAAGAAAATCTAAAAACTGTGAGGTTTTTTGTTTAAATGAAACAGTTTGTCAACAGCACAACTGAGGGCAAATGAGGGCAAAACACAGGGAGGTATTATAAGGAACTTAACAGTAGCACTACTCTGACACTGAATTTATAGCCTTCCTAAACAATACACTCCAGTGCATTTTTTTTCCTAGAACCTCTTTTCCATCAATTTTAGCCTGCTTCTTTACATCCTGTCCACCAAGCAGGAAAAGGTTATTCCCTTCCTTTTTGTAGCATCCTTCTATGCATTTTAAGATGCTACTGTATCCCTTGAACTCCAAATTACATGACAGTATTGCTAACACCAGTGCTTGACGTTACCCTAGCAATCAGACAGTATACAGTTGGTATATAAGAAGAAAATTTTCTGAAGCATAAGGAATGTCACAAACCCAAGTTTGGCAAGACTGGCTTGAAACTCTGAAATGCTAATAATAACCCTCACTCAGGTTTATATGTATTCCAGCTTCTACTGGAATGCAGAGTAACTGTTACTATGGCTTCAGTTGTCTCCAGCATCAAGACCAGAATAGTCCCATGTCCTCTCTCCTTATATGCCTTCCAGTGACTGAAACCTTTCTACCTTATCTTTGTTCAAACCACTTCAAAACCTTCCTAAGCTCTCTGCTTCATATCCAGTCTTGTAAAGATAGGCTGTACGTAACAGACTGGGAGATACACCCTCTATAGAGACTGTTTGGTAGGTTACAGAGTACTGGAGTCACACATCTTTGCCTTCAGGTCACCCCACATTCCTACATCTACACTTGGGAAGATGACATTTCACTGATAGAAAATCACTGGGAAAAAACCATCGTGTGCTGCCATTAATCCTCATATCAGTCATCATCTTCTTAGAAACAGAATCTCTCTAATTGTCTGCCTTTGAAACTGCAAAGAGTAAAATCAGGAATAAAGTAATATGTCTGACATAATACAAGAATAACAACATTAAACTGCATTTGACTCCCTATAAACCATCCAGTTCCTCTGAAAACGTACAACCAGGAAGGGTAAAACTAAATTCTATTACAGCTTCACAAAGCTCAGCAAACTTTCCCTGAATTTTAAAAACAAACATTCCTTTCAAAAGCAAGAGGGAAAAAATGGTACAATATTGTTTAGTACTAAACTGTAAGAGCAAACTTTTAAGTGTACAATGCTCTTGCCAGCTCTCTGACAGAGAAACTAATACTAAAATCCCAATTTACCTTTCAAGTAATAACTATTTACCATGAAATCTCTTCTCCTGTTTATTTATTTGTTTGTGAGTAGATGGAGATACAATCTGCACAGGATCAAGAAAGAAGGTGAAACATGTACAACAAAACAGTTGTTGCATTCAAAATGTTTTCTATAGGAAAGATATTTTTGCCAAGAGATAAAACAGGTAACCAGCAAGAACATTTGTTAGATGGGGAGATATTCATTGGAGGAACACACTGGAGGCCTGTATACATGCAAAGGCAATGGACCTAACTGAGATGAGTAACAGGATTGTGATTAGGATATGCTGGAAGAAGGTTGAATTTGTTGTACAGGTTGGACTCTTTTTTCACTTACAAATTATAGTATTACAAAATACCATTGGCCATACAGTTTTGCTGATTATGCAATATATTATCTGTGACTGAAAAAAACATACCATTTTTGGTGCCTCAGAAGAAGGCAGCGACCACTTTTTGATGTATAATGGAAGGAACTGTGTAAGAAACATACACTAAAGGAAGAATACAGGAAAGACTGAAGCAACAGGGAAATTTCCCAGGGATGTGTATCAATTGATCATCCAAAGAAACTCTCTGACTCCTTCAAACAACCTTTAGCAATTTTCTTTCCATTACAGTGTAACAACTCACTATCTCAAACACCATTACTCATCCCCTCACCTAATTGTCTTGGCTCTGCACACTTCCCACGAAACAGAAGTTCAACAGAAGCCAGCTGACTGGCAAAGGGGAAAGTCAAAATACATCTCACGTTTTCTGCACTTTCCCAAGATTAATGTACCAGCTTGCAGCCATCTTTGAAAACTGTCCTGTTCCATCTTCTTAATCCCAAACACAAGGCTTCAGCAACCTCTTTGTTAACAGAGCTTTTATATTATCTTCTAAACAGATAAAGAGATGAAACTTCCACCTCCCCCTGTCCTGCTATTTCACTCTACTAACTTCACAGCATGGGACAGATAGGAGAGGTGACAGTCTCTGTTTTACCAGAGAAGCCACAGTTTTACCCCATTATGTGTGCAGAAAGGACATAGCCGTATAATTAAAAATCCAGTCCGCTCCCTTGGTCTGAGTAAACCCCCTATTCCTGCAACAGACATTCCAGTTTCCTCACTTTGCTTTTAGTCTGCATTACTAGTGGGGGATACACACTTTGAAAGTCAGACTTCCAGGATGCTCTTCCCTCAGGTGTCACCCTCCTGAGGAAACCTTTCAGCACGCACCACAGTTATACTAGAAACTTGTTTTTCATCACACGTTCATTAGGGTATTTATTCTTTTTTTTCCCTTTTATTTACCATTGCCATAAGCAGTAAATTGATGTAACATAAATGGTAAAATTGTCACTTTATTCCTCTTTCCTTTTCCAGCTATACCTCTACAAACAGTACTTCCAATTTCATCATTTTCTGGCTCTCTGAACCCCACCTGTGTTGAAATAATTTTTGCTGTTCTACATGCAGCCACACATAAAATTGTAATGTCAATCTATGTGGATCACTCC
Source organism: Sagittarius serpentarius (assembly GCA_034782735.1). Classification (NCBI taxonomy): domain Eukaryota; kingdom Metazoa; phylum Chordata; class Aves; order Accipitriformes; family Sagittariidae; genus Sagittarius; species Sagittarius serpentarius. Next base: position 21,451,040 of record JAVKLA010000047.1, on the reverse strand, counting down.
AGTCCCTATGCCATAAACAGGATGTCTACAAGAGGACAAGCCCAATGTGACACATTTACAATGAAACCAAGCTACAGGAACAGGAGAACTGAATTTTCAAACAAATAAGAACTTTTTTCTGCCTGGATTTGGAAAGGTTAATAAAAAATTCCCTTGTCAGCTGGGATTCAGCTCTGAGATTGCCCACTATGCCATCATTCAGAGGTACTGCCATCCCTCCAGACTGCTTCATTTTACCAGCAGTGCCTTCAAGTCAATTTTTAGAAGCAGTTAAGAAGAGATTCTCTTAAAGATGTTGTGAATTGCAAAGTTTTAATTTTAAAATACTTCATGAACTCTTGACTATTTCAACAAAATTGGCTTAAGCACATGTCAATTAAAATAGAATTACATTAGCATATTATGCTGCATTTCTAAATGTTCACTAGCTTAATCCTTATCAAATTATGTGGATTTGTTGGATCAGATTACGTGGTGAAAGTACAGAGGTAACTTCACTTTCAGACATTAGTGAGTTTATCCTTACCTATTTGGAGATTTCACTCCTTTTCCAGGTACTTTGGAAACAGGTATTTTCTGCAGTTCCTTTATATTCTCCCCTCCTGTGAGGAAGAGGTCACCGGAACCAGCAAAGGAATTTTAATCTCAAGCAATTTCTAGGGATTTTCCAGTAACTATCTGGTCTTTATTGCTTCTGTGCTTGCCCTGCACTTTTTCATTAATCATTAACCACGTGTAGCAGTATGTTCATTAGCTTTATCAATCATTCTTTCTCAACAAGGGAAGAAAAGAAAACTTGTGAATTCGTTCAGCGGCAGTTCACAGGCAGTAGGAGAGACACGGGACTTTTCACTCACAGAGCCTCAAGTGAAAATAACGCTGGGTGCCAACGAGACGTGGAACAGAGGGAGTCGACAGGCCCAGCAGATGCTGCCTCTGCCGATTTGAAGCCCGGGAAGTAACGTTGATGAAGATCTCTACACAACTGAAACGCCTGGCCGTCCACACTAGAAATCAAGCGGGGCAACTACGGACACACCAAAGCCGGACCCCCCGGCGCAGCGGCAGCCCTCGCCGCACCCAGGGGCCGGGCTGGCGGCGGCTCCCGCGTCCGGCTGCCTCAGGGGCAGGGTAAGGCTGCCCCCGTCGCCCCCGGCACCGCCGAGAGGTGAAACCCTCACGCTCACAAAGCGGAGGGATGCTCCCCTTGGCGGGGGAAGGGACGGGCACCCCGCCGCCTGCGGGGTGGGCCTGGCCAGCCGTTAGCCGGCGCCGCCATTTGCAGCAGGTGCCCCGCAGGAGGCTGGCGAGCCTCCGGCCTTCACTTAGAGCTGTTTTACTGCTGTCTTACAGGAGACAAGGCCCAGGGTGCAGCCCTGCTGGGTTGCCGCCATAAAAAAAAAAGCAAACCAAACAAAGGGGAGTTGGGAAAAAACCCAAACTCCTCGCATGTTTAACGCAGAACCATGAGACCCCAACGACTCCCGCTCCACCGTGCGGCCCAGCCGTGGCCGCCCTCTGCCGGCCTGGCCCGGCCGCCGGAGTCGGTGGAGGAGGAGGGCTGGGGGGACGGGACAGGGGGCCCTCCCTGCCGGCAGCTTTCCGGCGTGCAAACCCCGGCTTCCTTCAGCTGTGCGATGAGGCAAAGTCCAGGCTTTATTTCAACTGGCCTGCACTCATGTGACAGACGGACATATTTATCTATTTATTTACTTCTTTTCCCTTTTGGAAGACTGAGTAGGTTTTTTTGTTGTTGTTGGTTGGTTGTTTTTTTTTGTCCTGACTCACTCCAGGATTTAAACTGGTCAGAAACGGAGACTGGGAATTAGCAAAAAAGGATTTCATCATCCCACGCTCCTGTTTGGGGGGAGGGGGGCTGTCTTTCCGCCGGAAAGCCTCAGAGCCCCTCACAGGGCAGCCGCTGCCGACGGAGTCGCTCATCGGGGCGGGAGGGCACCTGGCTGGCCCTTGGCTCAGCCGCCCTTGGACGTGTGCTGCTGGGAGGCCATTCGAGAGCAGGCTCCCCAGGGACCCTCCGGGACATAACTGGCGTGAGCGCCAGCATTTGTTCTTCCCAATCTCTCCCTGCCTGAGCAGCAGTGTATGGATGGGGAGAGCCTCGCAGGCCGCCCTGGTACCCCTTGGGCCTGCCCTGCCCGCCCCAGCACACGCCTCTTCCTCAGGCTGTGCTGCAGCTTTTAGTGGGGAAAAATGCTGCACTTCAGCAGTTGCACACCCCTTTTCTGTTCCTCAGCTCCCACAGAGCGGGATGAAAGGTGGCATTTTACCCCAGAGAAGCCTTCACAACACACCCCTGGGCACCACTGAACAAAAAAGCCCAGAGATACCTATTTATGTGCAGGGTTTAAGATACCTGCTCCTGACTTGCGAGTGAACAGTATCTATTCCCAGTCTAGTGGTCGTTTTAGGGGACGAGGCATAAGCTTGGCTCAGTCCCTGTCATTTATCACCCTGTTTCAGTGCCAAATGAAGCCAGACACTACCCTTGTACAGCTTCAGGGCCCCAATGGCCTCTGTTCTGTTGTAGCAGCTGAACCAGGCAGCCCACACACCCCCAGCAAACCATCCTGGCAGCACGCTGCAGAGGAGAGGTGTCACAGACCCTGGAGGCATTGCCTTCTGGGGTGGTAGGGAGCAAATTCAGTGCTTATGAGGCTTTCTGTAAAGGCAGCCTTAATTTGGTCTAAGCAAGCCTGCAGTTGATTGTAGCACAGGCTTTCTTGGTCCTTCCTCAGCTATTAGTGCTACTTCCGCTTGTTTCTGTATGAGCTGGCACTCATGTGGACACACGTTCTGGATCAGATCAAAAATGTCTTTAGCCCTTATCTAATACTTAGTAGTGGACATGCGGGGAAGAAAGAGTACGAATACAGGCTGTCAAGTAATGATTCTTCCCCTAAAGTGGTCCTGGCACTTGGTGACACGTGGCCCATGGACTTCCAAAGCAAAAGATGGTATTTTTGTAGTTAATGTCCATCAGCTGAGTTTTCTCTATCACGATATTTAAGCCCTTTGTGAACCCATGTAAACTTTTGCCATGTGCTACATTTTGTGGTGGAGCACACCAGAACTTACACAAGCAGTTTATGAAGAAGTATTTCTGGTTTTCCTGAACTGGGTCCCTTCACACTTCAGGTGATGCTCTGCGACTTTTGTATTGAAAGAGATCATAATTAAATGTTTTGTATTCTGCTCAACAGCCTATGTTTTTCTGTAAGTCTATTATACTGCCCTCAGTCTCTGCTTTCTAGTTGGCTGAACCCTCTTACTATATTTGATTGTTCTCTGACCATCCTGTTTGCTCTTCCTTTTATCTCTTCCATTTCTACTGCATCCTAAGCCTCCCTTCCTGCTCCTGTCCTAGGAGTTCTGGCTCCCTTACCCTTTCAAGGACAGCAGCTTCTAGGATTTTGTTTGTGAATGTGTGCATACAAGCAAGAGGATGCAATGCCTTCTCAGGCACACCCTCTTGTCTGAAGCACTCTGTTTTCTAGAGCAGGTCAAATGCTCTAGGTATTTCAAAATAGCATGTACCTAGCATTCTTTGTGGGGCAATTAAATTGTACATTTTCAGTAGTGAGCTTAGCCATTTGCTTTAACCGTTCTCATCATTGTTGGCAGAACCATACTTTTACCTTCCTTTTCTGTTGATGGCAGTTGGACAGGCTGTTTTGAAAAATGGGCAGGTTGTAGAGAACAATTCCGTAGCTATTTCTCTGCTTGATAACCCAAAATGCCAATCCTCACACCTCTGGAGAATCTATTTCAAAAAGCAAACAGAATGGGAGTCTTCACGTATAAGTGTCTTCACAAGTCTGAGGAAAAAGGAGGGGAAACTGACTCTAAGGGTCTGGTGAGCCGCACTCGGGCATCATACCACTGTCTTCTCTGTGTTCCTAGTCACACCCAAACCATCACTTGGACAATACTACCCAAAAGTTAATTCTTTTCCCCACTCCATTTCCCTCCCAGTCTAGCTCTTCTGAGAGCTCTTTTCTTAAAGTTATACCTCTGACTGCAGCCAAACTGAGCTTCAGAGCCCATAAATCCAGGCTGTACTTTGACTCAGAGCTGGCAGCTGTGTTTATAATTTCACCTTCCTGTTCCCCAATTGTGGCACCAGAATCTTGCAGCCAACACATGGAAAACACCTGATTATAGCAAAGCATACAAACCTGGGTAACCAACAAGTGTCCACAGATCCTGTTAATCACAGCTCAGTGTCTTGTGATGACCCGATCTTTCTTGCTAAAACATCTGCTAGTATCTGTGCAAAATGATGAGCAGTTAGAGCGGAGTGTCTTTGGGCTAAGAGTTTGCAGTGTGAGTGTTACATGAACTAATTTATTTTGAAGTCAGATGTGACTAATTGCGGTATCTAATGAAAATCATATAGCTCTTGGACATAGTTGTGGTTTTATTAGGTTTCAAATACTAATTAGATTTTGCTCCAAGTTAAGGACGGAAGACGTAACATTTAGTATGCAGAAGCAACCCAAATTAAGGCAATGTAGATATTTCAAAGGGAGGTATCTCTTTTCTCCATCTGCTGATGTTACTTAAGTTTCCAAGATGTTAGACAAACAATGCCAGAGACACAAAGCCATACACAAGCTGGACATCAGCAAACCAGATTAAAGCATCACTAAATTAGCAATAACATAAACCCAAAGTCATCTAAAGTTCGACTTACTTGAAGGGAAATGGCTCATCTGGTCATGTTTTTCTCATCTGGTATTGTGCGTTCAGGCTGAAGCAGCGATTTGGTGTTAAAATAAACCTAACTTCAGGGTTCTGTGTATCAGGATGAAAGTGCTGCAGCCACATGCTGTAAAACATTGGTCTGATACAAATTTACTCACAGGTTCAAATGCATTTCAGCTGTTTTGGCAGGTGAACTTCATGCTGGAAGGCTTCATGTGGGATCAGACGTCTGATTACGTCTGTTGTCCTGCCAACTAATGTAAGAGCAGCACAAACCTTCTATCAGGCAATTAATTCAAATCTGTACCACATACCCATTCCTGACCCAGACTAATTTTGTACTGGTGACATTCTGATAGCACAGGTACCTCCTGTTAACGTCTAGGGCCAGATTTCACAGGTATCATTTTGAACTTGCCACTGATGTGGGCAGTTTGGACAAACACACAGACAGTACTGCCCCGCCATTGGGCTGGCTCAGCAACATCTTTTTACCGTGCTGCTTTTTTTTCATGCCATCTTCTTGTCAGTTCCAAATGTTAATATATACAATAAATTAAGGTGGAGTTTTGTGGCCAGTTTTTTTGTTTGTTTTTTAACAGTTTGTGTGGAATTATAGTCATTAACTTTTGATGATTACAGAGGGGGCCAGTTTCAATGTTAGCACAGCTTCCTTTAGCTAAGCAAGAAACAGGCATCTTCTAACCTAGCAAGCAGTCCCCTTTGTTCAACTTGGTGAAAGAGTAAGTTCCTGCACGCAGGATAGAGAACTCCTAAGCACTTTAACATGCATCTCCAGACAGAAATATTTTGGGGGATCTCAAAACCCAAAATAAGTACTCTGCCTTTACATGCCGATGAATGAATCTCATAATGCTAACATACAACTCATGCCCCAGTGCAATACAAACTCACATTAAGATGCAGCATACAGAAGCCAGAGTGTGACTAAGGCTCGAAGTGGAATGTATTTGATGGCTGCTATGGATTAGCAAGGCAGAAACAGGAAAGGATTGTGCCCAACAAAAAAAGTGAAACATTTCCAACCTTCTATTATTCTATCTACCAGAAGAACCACCAATCTCCCCCCTCCAAAATGGCTTTTTTAAGCAAAATCATATTTTGTGCAGATGTGCTTTTCCACCCAAATGCTGATGGACCACTCGAATACAAGGATTACAGGGATAAATAATTGCTTTCTGAAAGTACTATTGAGAGGTTTTCTGATCCAACAGCTATCAAGTCAGTAAAGTGCTTTATGCAGAGTGTACATTTTCAGTGAGGTATAGCTTTATGACCCAAAAGATGCTCATGGTATATTTCCTGATTTGATTCTAGCAACCTTCCCAAATTAATATTGTAAATATCATAGCAGAATATCCCCAATAATTTTCCTCAAAAGGGGTGAACAAGTTCTTGTTTAAATAAAGGACAGTCTGTTCTAAGAGAAATCGTAAGACAGAACAGCCAGAATAAAGGTATCTTGGAGATTCTGTTTTCCTATTAACTCTTTTTAAAGGCTGTTTAATATAACCCACCCCAAATACTGCAGAATTAAGGCAAGAGATACATGGTGTATAATGTATCCAAAAGATGACATTCATTCCAATATAAAATGAATAGCATTGTATTAACGTTTATTTCTAATTACAAGAAACAGAATATCAGTCCCTTATTTGTACAAAAATACCTGAAAGATTACAATTAGGTTCACAAGCCAAAAAGCTATTTACAGTATGAAGCAAAGCATATTGAATAAAGGTTTTGTCTCTTAAGTTAATACCTTTTGCATTCCCTGAAACTTTAAACTTTATTCCATTTTACAGTCACTAAATCTTGCATTGTGACAATATAATTTACGATAAGCAAGTCTTGCCACTGGAAAGGTGCATTGATTGGTCAAACTGTCAGGTATTTAGTGCAGAAAAGATAAGACAAAACATCTAAACTGAGGCACGTGTTTCTTCAAGATTAATTAACAAATAAAAAGTTTTTTGTACTTTAACACCTATCGTAACATAACTTAACTAGTAACCTCATTACCAAAATGGTTTGGCATTTTCCTTCTCAACATATTCAAGATTGCTACATGAAGTATTTATTTAGAAAATAAAATCACAGGCAAAAAGATAAAAATTCAACAGGCTCCAAAACAACCCTGAGCATCCCCTTTACATTCATGTCATTTAAATACAAAAATAAGAGTCAAATGTCCTTCAGTCCTTGGTATTCTGAGCTGGCAGCCAGCTGAATCTGCTGGAAAACTAAGGTGGTATTGACTGTTTTCCAGCAGAAAGAAGACAAAGCAGTGATCTGCTTAAGTAAGATTGTTGCCACTTTGAAGGTGGTCACTTTCTCAAAACAGCTCACTAGCTGGGAAAAGTACAAAATACTAAGTCAACCATCTACATACAAAAATCATGATTCATAGTCAAACTTTTATTCTCAATTTAAATAAGATGCAAGGTTTTTTTATAAATATGAAACACTGCAAATACTATCTGCCTACTGGGAAAAATGCATGGTTGTCACTAAGCTATGTAAACAGAAAAACTTAAAACTACAGCATAAATGGTCTTATTAAACTGGTAATGTAGTCAATACAAGTATCTTTTTTCTCCTAATAGGGGCCAAATAGAAGCATGCAAAGTGAAGTCAGACTTAAGTTAGCTTAATTTCAAGGTTTTAAAATACATTGTCTAGAAAGCAGGAACACTCATTTCACTATGTACAATTAAAAAAAAGAAAAAAAGCTTCTACTAAAACCAAAATCAAGTTTCTTCATTTTTAATATCTAGACATTAAATGGAAAAAAAAAATACTAAATGTGTTCTGTAAACTAAAATACAGTGTTTCTATACCATTGACATAGTTACAAGCTGATATGGACGACTCAGGCAGGTTATGGTTTGTCTTAAGCTATTCTCAACACTACATGAAGACCTAAAGGTGTAGGATTGGTTTTCCTTCTCTACCCTTTCAGATGGCTAGGATTTCAAACCCAGTGGCAAACATTAGTAAGGATGAACTAGCCTGCGTAAATCATTTACCATCTTAATAGTGCTCTGTTCTGCACTATGCTCTGCAATTTCCCAGGGTGGAATACTTCTCACTGTGGCTAACTGCATGAATTACTTGGAAGTTAATTCAGCAACGGTTCCTGCACCAACTGCGTTGCTGAAAGAATGGTATTTGCAATTGGAGGATCAAGGTGGGACTTTTCTAACTTTACTACTGATTTATCATCAGAACGAGTTATTGCGTAAACATTAAATAACTGATTTAAACATTAACAATAAGCTAGTTCTGATGACAAACCAACACCAGAGCAGGATACATGCTTGTCTGCCATAGGTACTGGCGTGCTTTAGCATGTATGACAGGCATCGCCAGTTACCTCGATGGATGATATTGCCAGCAACTAGTTCACAATCAAATGTGTTTCCATTTCCAGTATGTTCTTTCTCACCATGTAAACTTTCATGGCCCTACAGAAAGCAGAGGGGTACAGTTCTTTTCATGCCCTATTCCCCAGGAGAGCTTTGTGTCACTGTAGCTTTACTATATGGAAAGAGCTCTTTGAAACAGTCTGAAAATTCAAGGAGCTATAAAGCTAAAAACAGTTGTTTTGTTTTGTTTTGTTTTTTTATTTTGTCATACTAAGACTACCTGCAGAAGAATCTTCTCACAAAAAATGGTGGTTTCAAATACAAGTGTAGTCATTCAGTCCTATTCTATTTAGTAACAGTAAGTTTCCTCAGGAAAACAGTCAAAAGGCTGTAAAAAACAAACCACCACTCCAATAATAAAAATTTGTGCATAGAATCTAATACAGTCTTTGCATGACTGGATGCCACTAATATGCCATCAACATACTACAGCCATAATGCTACAAGTCAACAGTTTTAAGAGTATGTATATGGTGGTATGTTCTTTTAGAATTGTAATCCCCATTGCTTCTTCAAAGACATCTGCAGATCATCGAACCTCAGGTCTCCAGAGAAGTTTTGAGACACGCGCGCACACACACACTTCTTGATTTTCTTCTAGATCCTTTTAGGCTGAAGCATTCCATACATTTTAGGGTGCAGATTAATACCCAACTCCTGCATGAATTTTAAAAGCCACATCAGCTCCTAATATAGGCTGCATACAATATCCGAAACAAAGTAGGAGTGCAAAAAAAGTGATCAATACAAAAAGTAAACACACTAGTCTTAATTGTCAAGATTATTCCAGGGCAAGAGTTCTTTTCAAAGATTTCTCTTCACACTTGTTCCTGTTAAGTGGCCCAGCCAAGATAGTTTCCAGTTTTGTTTCAAATTTACTCATGGTTTTACATACCCTCCCCCCATTTTTGGGATGCTGGGACACTCAGCAGCAATCACTCTTAGGTGTTAGACAAACCAGCAATCTTGGTCTGTTGGCACCTGTCGAATCCATCCCTTTCAGAGTCCCAAGGTGCATAATGTTTTTATTTATTTTTACCAACTTACAAATCTGCCAATTCCCCAGTGTCAACGTTCTCTTACAATTACTCTTCTAGCAAATCCAGTCTTCAGTGAGAGTCAGATTTGAGGTCATAAGGCCACTCGGATGCAGTGGTGTTTGAGTTTGCAGGGCAAGACTCCTTTGTTTAGTTGATAGAATTCAACAAGCTGGATTAGATCACTGAATTTGGTATTCCCATCATCCAGGCTGAAAAATATCTGTCCATCATCTTCACACTGGGGAAACGAAATATCCTTTTCAAGTTAGACTGCACATGAAGAGATGCAAACGTGGCAAAACATAAAGAGCAGAAGTGCGTGATGTAAGATAAATGATGGGCACTGCCCAAACAACCTAGTGCCCAGAGATCTTCATGAAACCATGCACAGCACTAGAAAAGAACATACATTAACCCAGCTTGAAATGTTTTGTTTATGAAAGTGAAAGCTCGTGGACAGCGCAACTGAAAGTTGTAGAGACAGCACTGGTCTTCATTACATAAAACAAAAATACCCCCAAAATATTTGTTAGCTGTTTGTAAAATGGCAGGCGAAGCAAGGGAAGAGAGTTTGGACCAATAAAGAGGTCTACGTCATCTTAAACTTCTGATGCTCTTTTTGATCAAGTTAAAAATCAAATAAATTCTCAGCATCTCAGTGCAATGTCATTTTAAGCTCAATGTTATTGGATGACCTCCAGAATAAAACTTGTTAAAGTTTCCCTAAGTTATTGTACATTTGCCTAAGTGATAGGGAGACAACTGCCACTGTTGTTGCTGTCAGTCACAGGGAACAAGTTCTGTGCATTACTTCTATACCTAAGTGACCTACACTAGTTTTCCAGGCAATGTTAACACAGAATTTTAATCAGACATTTGACAATTTTAAAGAATACTTGCTAATATACTTGCTAATGGAAACATCTCTCTTAATTACATCAGTAATTAATAAGAGTTCTCTTCAGATATTGGCAAAGTTCTACGATTTAAGATTTCTTTTTTTTGTGATCAGTATCAAAAATAATCTACTTACCGGCAAGATCTGAAAATGCTTTATTTTTTGATGATGGCACAGGGTAAGTACAAAAGCCTTTGGATTGCTTTGGCTGTCCCGGAGAAGAAATAGCCTAGGAGAGAACATTTTTAAGTACACACTGAATACCACAATCGATTTCTTCAAAAATAATCAGAACTACTAAGTCATTTTGTGCTATTGCCTAACTCTTCTTTAGTTGCATTAACAGGCGATTCCACAACTGGCAATTTGCTTTCAATTTTTTATACCATGCCTGTGCAACAATAATAGATGAAGAAACAAGAAGTGAAAGATACGTGACAGTAGTTCTTCCCCTAGGAATGTATGTATGAGGCTTTTTTAAAGGCTCTCTAGCCAAGCTTTCCATTACTGGTATGTACTCTCATGAAGTAAATGTTCCCACTTAACTCCAAAGCAAATCTGGGTTTCTGTAGATGGGAAAGTAATACATGAGAATCTGTTCCCACTCTCCTGTATCTTGCATCAGTTTACAGAAATCCAGTGTTAGCAAAAGTTCATTTAAGTTTAATGGCTGCAATTGCACAGAAACAGCTCAATACTTTCTTAAAATGACTTATCAGTTGTTAAGTAGCATCCACAATATCAAGATAAGGAAAACAGACACTGATTTTTTTCTCTAAAACAGTCACAGTATTTTTCCCTCAGCTTCACTGGAAAAGAATATACTTTAGAAGTATAGCTAGCAACATCATACACTATGTAACTGTCACTTCTAAGTTGACCCACAAAATTGAAGTCCTAACTCAAATGGTTAAATACATACTTAGAACAGGAGAAAAAAGATCTAGCCAAAAAATGTTTCCTCCCCTTGACATTTATGAACTAAGAAAGGAGAACCTCTCCGTGCCACAGGAAACAAGAATATACCTTTGGCATAAGGCTCACAGCACTAATCACTAGGGGATTTGTGAGATGGCCAAGCACAGTACTGGTGCAGGCCTCAAGCCGTCTTAATTGCTAACCACTAAGCCAGGAACACACTTTTCCAAGGCTGAGTTGCAAGAACTGCTTGTAGTCCTACGAATCCAAAAGAAGTTACTCCAGCTCCTCAGAACCGATTGAGAAATGTCAGTACCACAAAAATGCACCATCACAACCAGGGTCAGTCCAATACTCAGAGACAGGCATGTCTTGCCACCACCAGAAACCATGCATGGTATTTAACATTCCTTTTTAGTCCTAGCAAGACCAGATGCGTAGAAAATGGACCAAAGACTTTACTCATTAGTATCCATCTCGGGGAGAAAGACCTTACCTGCCCTGTGGTTACTGCAGTGCAGGTATCTCTAAATTATCTTTCATCTAGCCATTTCAGATAATCATGGTATCATAAGCTGGTGGCACAAAGCAAAGCTCAGCACAACTGATCCTGCAAGTGTTTACTCAACCTTTGGCAAGCAACAGGCTGTCCACACAAACAATGACTAAAGATAGATGCATCCTCAACAATAGCTTCCAGAAACAGTCAAATGATAGCAGTATCAGCTGCCTATATACATTGCTGAATATCTTACATGAGCCATCAGATGACTGTTAACTTCCTACCTTCTTTTGTTCAAGAACACACAGAACAGGAAAACACAGGCAAGACTTTTCTGTCCTGAAAACCATGATCCTTAGATCTCAGAGCACAGAGGTAACATGGTTCTTTTGCCACTGCTGACTGACCTTGCTACAGCCAAACTAACCAATCTTCACCTTCCACAGTGAGTAAGCTGGCTAGGCACAAATTTAACACTGCCTTAAAAGCATTAACACATTTACAAAAACCCCAAGAAGGATGGGCCATTAGATTCCTATGGCAACAAGTCAAAACAAGCCCAAGATTGTAAAGAAGGTTGGTAGTGTCAGGGAACCAGAAACCCAACAAGTCAGCAGTGCTCCTTTGCTTTCTCAGCCTCTCTTCTCTGTTTGACCCGCTAAGCTAAAACCCAATAGCCCTTGCCCAGCAAAAAACCCCCAAACAAGAAAAAAACACTGCTTGATGAATATGTACTTGCACTAGCAACTTCTGTTTCTCTAATGTATTTCACTCTTCACAAAGATTAGTGATGCTCCTGAACCAGAAAATGCCGGAGAAAGGTTTGAACTTGACTGTCTCCTGAGAAGCCAACATGGAAGTTTCTCCCTTATTCCCGACAGCATTGAGATTAGAAGGCAACCATGCTCTTCCCATCCTACAAATAAAGAACTGCTGAATGCAGTTTAAGCAACTTCCCTTCAGTAACCATAAGTACATATAAATAAAGGAAACAGAGATGCTCAGAAGATACTTAAATCTCAACTACAGACATTTTAGAGAGTGCTGGAACAGGTACTTTCATTTGTTTGCTCTAGAACAGAAACAAATAGTGAGAAATCATCACTGACTGCTCTGATTCATGCAAAAGAGCACAAATGGCCGATTATAAATTTGTGGGCAAATGGTTAGGTACAGCTTTGTCTGAAAAGTATGTCCTCATTACAGGAATTAATTATTTTCAAATTCTAACATTCTCTAAAACTTGATTGCCTCTGTTGGAAACAAGAAAAAAGTTTAATTGTATTCTCAATATTTTATTTTTCAAATTAAAAGTTAGAACCCACTCCTATAAACACATACTCTGACTTTCTGAAATCCAGGGAGGTTATAATGGGACTACTCAAGAATCAGGTTACTCAGAAGTGCTCACAAACCTATAAACCCTTACAGCAGAAGTTGTGCTCTCGTCTATAATGCTTACCATCAGATCATAAATACTAAGCAACAGGAATACCTACCCATCTACAAGCCCTTGTTGCTTAATAATCCTGTGAGATTCTTCTCTAGAGATTCTGCCATGAAACCAGTGCTGTGTCCTATGAATAACTGCAGGCAAGAGGGAAAAGAGGGAAAGAGAGGATGATTAAAAACAGTAACATGTACATCACTTTTTTCCACACACTAGTTATTTAAACATTTTAAAAGTGGGTATAGTTTTGTTACAGAATATAAAATATCTTTCATCAATCTATATAAAAAAATGAATCACGATGAAAAAAATGCACCAGCTGTTGCATCTACTTAATATACCAAGTAGACAGGCATTATCTCCATGTATGTTCTGGTTTGCAGATGTACTACTAGGTTAACGAGAGAAAACTCTTATAACATTGCCTTTTCATAGCTTCTTGAAAATGCTGGGACTAAACAATTCTTAGAATACAATGTATAAACTAATGAGTTAGAACCAACTCCCCTTAACTCTCAATAATGAAAAGCACTTTAGTTTGTGATTTCAAGGGTAGAGTTACCCCCAAATATTTTTATGTTTATTGTTTTATTGTTTTTCAAATGGTATTTTTAAATTTTGTTCAACAGAACAGAAACACAGAATAGAAACAGAGAATAGTTGTGCTTCCTCTAACAAGTCCACGATATTAATACGCAATTTCCTATTATTTTGATAAACTTACAATCTCAAAGAGATGTTCAGGATTCACATTACAGGCATTAGTATTTTATATTATTCAGTTATTATGGAATGAATGCTATTTTGAAGACTCTCATTTTTACTCTTCTAAGATTAACAGATCATTCATTGACTTTCCTTGTCTAAAACCAAGAATTGACTTCTGGATTGTTTTAAATGGAAAGATTTACGGAGTCTCTGTTTTTATAAAACCTGAGTTTCAAAAGATTAATATTGAAGGAAAGCTGGAGCATCTTTCAAAGGAAAACAAGTTCCTTCTACTATGTCTGTGTTGGTAAGCATGTTAATAACACAGAAGCTACTGACAAACATTATATTTGACATCAAGGCATTAATACTACCCACAGAGGCCTCTGATACTATGCTTACAAACCAGCAGAATTTACCTGTACTCAGTGTGGAAGGATGGAGTGGACTTTGGCTACCCAAGATGTTCATTCTTGTGCTACGTTTCTATAGAGAAAATGAATTACCGTTAAATCCACACTAAAGCCTCAACAGAAGAGAATTAGTGCACATGCAATACAGATTTAATTTACAGGAAACTGGGGGCTGGGCAAGTTTAATGCAAGGATGAGAAAAAGAAATGCAACTTTGAAGGGGGCTAATCTACAAGCAGCAGCTCATTTCAGTTGGCTTAAAACATAAGCCAGATGTTAATGATGAAAGCTCAGTATCTAAAAAAAAAAAAGAAAAAAAAGACAGAAAAAAGAAAAGTCTGGTATGTTTCTGCTCAGGCAAAACACCAGGCACTCAGTAAATCAAGCAGTATTTCCCTCCCATACATAAAGCACCAGCTAGTGCTTCAGTAATGACTCCTATTCCCTAAGAGACGAGCATGTGGGAAAACTTGTACTGCAGCTGTCTGTCCACAAGACACTATAAACAAGTTACATCAGTTTTCATTGCAAGAGGTCCTGCCTCTTGTATATTCTGCAATTAAACTTACTGGGAGCAAGCCATTAGTCAGAGCCCCAGCCTCTTCCATGTGGGGAAGCATTTAATTTGACATATTCCTCCTCAGAGACTGGTTTTGCAAACTGGCAGTAAAGTTCTGGTGGGTCTGCTTTCCCCCTCAACCTTCCTCTGGACACTAGGGGGACAGAGAAGCAGTGGTAGAAGGTTGTTGTGAATGTGACAGTTTTGCTAAAGATGGATATTGACTTTCAGATCTGCATGCTTGCAGTGTGATTGCTTCAGGTCGGATCTAAGCTATACTGTGACCAGCACTGCACTAACATCATAGCACACTCTGTGTTTTGGCTCTCAACAGACACTTACTTATTACAAAAATAGAAAAGAGAAGATAGCTACCCTCCAAGCATGTCCTTCTTCCAAGGCAGCACTCTGTGCTTCAGCAGGATTTTCAATAACTCTTCCTATTTGCCCCGAAAAATCCATTGCTACTAGTGAGTTTTCAGATACACTTCTCTGAAAAGGAATTTTCACTTGTTTCAAAAAACAGGGAAAGAAAAAACCAGCTTGAGAGTTTCATTTCAAAATGTTTTGGTTTCAGAAGACTGTCCAAAGTTATCCTTCAACAGCACAGAAAAAACATCTCATGTTTTTCCCCCTTCCAAAAGATTCACAGACACAAAAATAGATGGCTTTTCTTTTTAGGCCATAGGGGAGGGAGAGGATTCAAAGGCTGCGAATAAAATCTGTATTGCTCAACTTGCCCACTTGCCCTGTTACTATACTCCAGTCACTTTCAGGGCCAGTTGGGATCCAAATATAGGATCTTCACTTTTAGATAGCTAACAGTCATCTCTTGGCCCAACACACTTTAGGAAATTTACGTGTTAGTTTTGCCAGACCTAAGCTGGCTTCTGCAGAGACAGCCAGATGTCTCAGTACTGTACGTCTCAAAGTGCCTGACGTATCCAAGATTTTTCAATCATGTGGAAGATCATGTAAGCCTCAGATAATGGAGAGCCAACCATGTAAACTGTACTCATGCGAAACGTGAACTTTACATTGATTTGCTACACAATGCTGAATTTACATTTCTTAGCGTAAAATTTTCCACTTTTAAAATGCAAAAGCAAATTTATCTTTTCCAACATCATATATTAATGAGGTAAAGTTCATTACTTACTACTGGAGTGGAAAAGTGTGGAAGCATGGCTTTTCTCTGCTGGGGAATTCTGTAATTCTGATACAGTAGCATTCCATACTGCCAACAGAAATGCGAGAACGTTACTCAAATATATAAGCTAGGAAAAAAACTGTAGTGATTTCATAATACCACTTAACACTGGAGCAAGGTGCCACCAGTTTATTATTTTCATGATCAGAAGGTGTCCCGAAGCAATTTGCATTAAGTAATAATGATTGGCAGGTGACAATCAAGCAGTAAACATGCAAAACGAGTTTTATTTAAAAGACAGCACTTTTACAAGCCTGAGTGACATGCACAGGTAATTTCTGCCACTCTCAGCTATCACCATGTTTTCCTTGTAGAATACAAACTTTCACTAGAGGTCAGAACACACATATTAACTCCCTCCCTTTTTACCCTCTAGTAATGTGAACTTAAAAAAAAATTCTGCATAAGATGTTCAAACTCAGTTTTCATAATGGTAAAAAATAAGAACCTTTCTAATTCACTAGCTCTTTTAATAAACTTCAGCAGGAAATAACACTTTTGGCACTTTTCTTATCCTTACAAAAATAAGGCGATTGAATTCCAGTCATGCTTCTTGTTGAACATGATAAACTTTAGCAACACTAGTAGCTAGGATGGTAGGAAAACACCTACTCGGTCCCTTCCCTAGAGGCACAGTGCTGAAGTATAGCAACATTGCTTATTGAATGTTCTAACTGAAATGGTATATATAATTCTGAAAACAGGGTAATATATGATTATGGAAAGCTAAATCAGTAGGTTATTAAAAAGAAGGGTCACAGTCACAGCCTTGGGACACAGCCTTAATTTTCCCTGACTATACACCTTTAATCATCTTTCAGTGTTCCTTAAAAACAAACTTGTTTTTTCCCCCTACTGTTAACTGCCTAAGGGTGAATGTTATATGTCAGTATACAGAAATTCCTGCCATACAGTACCATTGCTGCCACAGGTTGCACCGCAAAGAAAGATTCCTCTGAATGCTGACAGGAAGATGCACGTCTACATATTTGGTAAGAATAGCTAATTCTGTACACTGTGAAGTATTTTCCTTGTCATTCAGGAACATTAGTGCCTCAACTAGTGTAACTAATTTCTTCAGAACAAGTGGTATCTTCAAGGCACAATTCACTACAATTACCTGATCCTCTGTTTGAGCACCTTCCTCACAATGCAAAATTCTGTGTAAATAGGGAAAGTAAAGGACAGCTGAGAAGAAGCACTTGGAATTACCCAGGGACTAAAACTCTTACCATAATTGTTAGTGTGTGTTAAACATGAGTCGAGTCAAGTCAAGTAACCAGACAGCAGACTATGATAGCCAACAGAGGTATCAGCTCCACAGAAATCAAATATGCATCTTGTAACTGTGATTGCTTCTTACATCCTGGCCCATACTATGGCTAGTGCTTTTTTAACAACTTAAAATAGGAATTTCTGTACTGCAACACAGAATCTCTAATAATTAACAAATTAGATAATATTTGGAGAGCATTCAGAGAGATGTGCTCTGATTCAGAAGGTGACCACTTAATGTAGATGGAGAAGAGGCATTGTGTTTTCATACCCACAGGCCTAGGAGTCTGGTTTGCTTTCCCTATGCTTACAGGGTTTTGCATGATGGACAGTCTGCACAGGGAGAGGAACAGGTAATTGTAGCAAACATTTGTCATGTCTTGAGGATAAACAAATGAGATAAACTTTTTTGAAAGGGAGGGGAGGAGTAAACAATGCTCATGCAGCAATGGGAGTATCTGTGGCTTCTCCTAGTCAATGCCACATGTGGACTGGAAAGTGATAAAACCTCATACTCTTTCTGATGTACCCACTCCCTTTCAGCTCCATGGACGGCTGCAGGAATGCATCTTCTTCAGCAGGTGGGTGTGAAACACCGGTGGGGAAAAAGGCATTTTGGCAGAAAGGGGCGTGAAGGCTTTGCTGACGTGGACTGCTATTTAGGCAGGAACAGCGACTCTGTTCATTCAGGACAGAGAGACCAAGTGCTCGCAGTGCCCCTGGGTTACACGTCTCATTTTGGGCACAGCCTGGCACGCAGCAGCCACCAGCAGGATGCTGGCGCGCTGACCTCAGCAGCCGGAGCGAACAGCCATGCCCTCATTTCCAAATCTGAAATTATCTGTTTGCTACCGAGAAAACCAAAGTTGACTGAGCTCAAGGTTCTCCATCCTATTTTGGTGGACTTGTATCTAGTATCAAGTACCACAGTACGGCTTTGTGCATGCCTCTATTTTTTATCACATTTTGTACATTATACTTCAACACAGAATATTAGAGAGTACGATAACTGCGCAGAAGAGAGATGGGATTTTCATGGGTAACGCATTATCTGTAGATATTTATTTTATTTTTTATATATGTGTATATTCCCTTTAATACGAGGGAGGACGTAGTAAGGTATAGAGAAGAACACAGTAGTTTTCAAGGCAGCATCTTCAAGGAAAGATTTAAAACCAACCCAACCCAAAACTTCTGCACATTTTCCTATGAAGATCAGCAAGTTCTCTGCTTCAAAGAGCACAAAATAGTCAACTTTCTCATCAGTTCCTTCCATGGTGATTTTGTTTCAAAAAAACTGTGAAGCCTCCCACCATATTATCAAGAAATCTCATTGTTTGCTCTCAGATATGAATAACTTTCAGCCAGGGGTAGGATTGCTTATTTTTGTTACTTTTTTTAATGCAACCTTCAGAAAACTGAAAGAATTGCAAAGGCTCTAGATAGAACTCTGTTCCAGTTAAGATAACCACTTACCGTTATCAAAACATTTTCTTTAGCTTTATGATAACTTGCAAATGCCTTGTTAAGCAGGTTTTTTGATTCATTCACGTATCATAAATTTGGCTCCAAACCTAAAATTATAGTTGACTCATATGTGGAAGGAATTGAGCTCAGTCCTGTGCTTAAAAGCTTAGGAGGGACAGGTCTACTTGGCATTTTGCTCTGCTGTATGGTTTGGAGGCAGATGATGTTTAAGAACATACAGGTATTTTTTCATGAACAAAATAATGAATGCAACTTAACTACAGGTGTAGCTCTGTTCACATGGAAGATATTAGGTAGGTACCTTAAGGAGTCGAAAGGCAGTCATCCAGCATGTCCTGCTTTGCTCATCTTCAGCACACAACAACCTCAGTTCCTTTGTTTCATTTCTCACTCTGTTGGGCTATAAAGTATTAGAGAGAAGTCAGCCACATTCAGCAGAAAACCAACAGAGTAAAGGCAGGTACAGTATTAGTCTAAGAACTAGCCAGCAAAAGCTCACACCACCCTGAATTAAAGCTCAAGAGAGGCTGAGCGTGCTTTGAAAGATATCACTCTCTCAGCTGAGTCCAGCAAGGTAAACATCAGTGCCTGCTTTGAAATACCCTGCAGTTCCGGCGGTTTATAGGAACAAGGTACTCAGGCCATGCTAGAAGTGGAACCAAGGAATTTGGGGGTTGTTTTTTTCTTTACAACTGTGATAAGCTTAATGAGCCCCCATTTCGAGATTAAGAACCAAAGTTTCTGTAACTGAAAGTTACTGAAAGTCTGCTTCCATCAGTTCAGGATCTGTCCCACAGCTGGTCTCTACTCTCTGAGGCAAACCCATGCTGTCTAGCTCTGGACTGGCTGCTAGGAAGGAGACTACTTCACTGCTGTCAATAAAACCAGCTTCCAGCCTTATTTTCTTCTCAGAAAATTACACGGAGCTTTGAAATAATTTCCAAATCTATCCCCCAGCACAACAGTTTTTAAAATCCTCAAAGGCAAGTGCTTACTGTTGTTTCCATTTTCCAAGACAATCTTCTTTAAATAAATGCAAACGTCTAGCCCACAATAATGATTGGAGCTTGATCCCTTGTTGCTATATAGTTTTGGTGCTCACTGTCGAGAGAAACTTTCCTATTCGATTAGAGTACTTGGAAAAAAACATTTCATTTGTGAGGTGAACGAGGGCCACCTCACAGGCACACCATGCTTCATCACTAAGCTGATCTTGCACAGAAATTTCCCAAGCCAAAAGAGCACCAGATAAAGTGTTAAAACTGTCACATAAAACGATGGCAAGATTCACGGGACACGCCTGCCAAATGAAAGATGTTAAAGATCAAGTCCTCATGACAGAAATGCTTGCAGAGTTTTACACACAAATCCCATTTAGCTGGGGGTTGGGGGGACTCTGAGCTACCAACACTGTCTTGAACTTTGGAAGAACTTAATGAGAATTACCTTTATACAAAATCCATACTCCGCAGGTGCATTGTACAACTTCTTGCCTGCTATCAACGAGAAGATATTGCTGTCTTCTAGGTCAGCCAACAATTGCAAATGTCTTGGCTCCTGCGGGAATAATGTGTTTTATCCTAGGTAAGTGTAAGATTTTGGAAGATCTTGCGGCAAACTTTGCAGTCTCTCAAGACCAACCTCCAACAGAGGGCAGTGTATGAACACTGTGCTCCTCTGTGGGGCAGCCTGAAGGGGACACGGGCATACCCCCTTTTAAGTATCAGCCTACTAGCAGAAGGTGCTTTGTGCAAGAAGCTGACAAAATACTTATTCAAACACATCACCTTAAAAATGGCATAGCCTGTTACATTGCTCCAGAGAAATCTGAAAGTTAGATAATATAAAATACTGTTTAAAGTATCATTTAAACTAAATTCATGAACCATGTGATTGGAGAGCATTTCTCTTGCTAACCTTGTTAGCATGACTTCAGTAGCCACAATTATGTTGTCTAGCTAGTTTGCTTTTGTTATATAACAATGCTATATAGCTGTTTTCATGCACTGAGAACCCAGGGCTTGATTGTCATTTGATCATGGCTTGCTTATCTTTTTCTATGTGATAAAAAAAGGGAACACTGTGTGCAGATATTTAAAAACCAGCAAAAAATACCCACCATAAAAGCAGAAAATGCTTTCACATGCTAGTACTGTGCAACTTCTTTTTTTAATCTTACCTTTGAAGTTCCTTTTGTAGAACAATAAAGTCCTGATCTCCTCAAACACACATACAATTTCTTCCATGATTTCCTACCCAGCTCTTTCACATGCAAGAAACCTTGAATTTCAGGGCAGCTACTGGAATTTAAAAAATTCTGTTGGAGAGGAAAATGTAAATGAGGATTGTGTCCTATGGATGGATCATAAAGTTGTCACTGTATTTGCAGAACAGAGAAGCAAATGGCAAATCACCTTGCTGATGTGGGGTGCAAGTTTCACATTGTGCTTAAAACTGACACAGATGTTTGAACTGATTTTTGACCAAAATAGGTATCCCTGCTCTTCCCGTTATGTCTAACTAGCTAATTCCTCCTGCCCCTGGCATTTTCCTGTTCTCTGTGTCAATACTTAGATCTCCAAAAGGCTAACCATTTCTCTGCATCTCCATTCTTCTTGCACTCGGCCTGAAGGGACACAAAGTAAGCTTATTAATTCTCTGGCAACTAATCTAACTTGGTAACAATGGCCAAAATCTGCAACTTTATCCTGAAATTTTAGAATGGAAACAGCCTATTTCAGGATTTCCCACACTAAAGTCTTACATAGCACATACACCTGTCTCAAAACAAGACATATGGCAAACAACAGAATACTTAACTCGAAATGAAATGTAGAACAGTCAAATAAGTGTCAGCAATTATACTAGACTTCAAGATCCAGAAGTATTTAAGTTCTTGACACAATTAGAGGGACCACATATGGAATCATTTGATTTGCAATACATCAAAGGAAGGAAGTATTAACTACAGTTAGCGAATTGATGGATTGCTCCCTTACTACAATGGGCCAGATTTTTATATGACAGAGGGCTTGCTCAGTAAGTTACATGCCAAAACAATAAATTCAATAGTAGGAAGAAAAATACATAAACCCGGTTGGCCTAGATGCCTCTGCAATTCTTGAAAGTTGAGTTTTGGTGTTATTTGGTGGACAATGCCCACAGGAAACAAAACAAAAAATCAGTGCCCTGCATCAGAATTCTTAGTTGCATTAAAATCTAATTTTTTTTTCCAGTCCTCCTCCCCACCATCTAACAGAATGGAAAAGAACAGCCAATTTTTCGCTATTTGTACTATGAATCCACTTCTCAACTGTGAAAGGGAAAGACCAAAAGGAGAATATATTTTTCTCTGTCCAGCTAGATAAACCAAAAGTAAACCAAGATGCAAGCTTTTTTGCATATCTGAGCCAGGCTGACCCTAGGGAAAACAGATCCTATTGTTTTTAATGCTATTGTTAAGACTAAAAATACTAGCTCTTAATGCAGTATATGATATTGTGAGATGATATTTAATATTCTTCCCTATTTTGTGTGTAATTAAAAACAGCACACTTGCTCAATGTTTGAGGTGGCCTCAGATGCAACACAATGACTACTAGACTGGAGGAAGTTTACCTTCAGCAAGTTCCAACTGTCATTGAAATGATGAAAAACGGTTGTGTGTTTTTTAAAAGGAAAGGGGTATTTAATATAAATGCTTTAAGGAAGATTGGGTTTTATGCTTAAACAATGAACCAAGGAGAACACACCCATCCTCTTTCCCCCACCCTCTCATGCTGTTAACCCCTGTGACTTATGCTTCTCCAGAACTGTACCTTTGCCTTCCCAGAAGCAAACTCTTGTATCTCACAAGGTTGTAAGGTTCTCTTTTACCTACAGTTTGAGTTACCCTAGGTTCAAAACTTTTCCATCTTCAAGAACATCTTGCTCTTTTAGGGAGTCCCACTGCTTATGTTAAGCAGCAAACTCAATTATCCACTTAACACTGCAGGAAAAAGGGTCCAAGGTCTGAACACCTCTGCTCCTACCAGTCTGTGGCAATGCCTGTTCATGCCAGTTTTGGTTCCCAATTGCAAAATCACTGCACGTGACTTTCATTTTTAATTCCAGAAATTGGTTTGATTTTTGTTTCATTTCCCAGCTGAGAGTGGATGCTAATGTTTTAAATTCTTCTCAGTGAACACGGAGCCAGATTTTAATGGATTTTGAATGGATTTTGATTACAAGACAAAATGAGTGCACTGGTTCAAAAGTCAGTGGAAACTTGTTGTATTTAAACAGAGAGTCAGTGAGTATTTGCAAACATGCAAAATGACAGAAGTCAAGCTAAAAACAGTTATTTGTATGTATACTTTCGTCATATATTTGTGCCTTCTGCTTTATAATTTGCCTGTTATTCGTGGTACTGTCTTCCAGGCATCATGGTCTTCTTTTCTTAATATAGTACTCTTTTAATAAACTGTGTTTTAATTTGGCCTCATGAGTTGAATGTCCCCGATTTGAGAAAACAACTAAAATGAAAAAGATTTAGACTACAGGGTTTAGATCGAAGTGCTTAAAATGAGAGGTTTAAGTGAATGAGTTACTGATCAGAGAGGTCGCCCACCCTTCAGCACCGTCCTTGGAGTCCAACCAACTGTGCCACCACCACAGTTCCTTCATGAGCAAGCAAGAAACTGTACAGCGACATCAAAACTTCAGTGTAAACTCAGTGCACGTGCCACGGCCACGCAGATTGCCCAACTCTACCAACACATATGCATAAGGTACACACCCCTGTAATTTAACTTGGGGAGCTTTAAATGGGATTACTTTGCAAATACTACATAAAATTTTCTGTAACTACTTGCACTTACTTCTTAGGGAATTATTTTTCCACATAAAAGAGCAGCTAGTTGGCTGAACCATGGGGAAGTGGGTCCTTACTGTCCAGGGACAAACATGGGACATAAAAAGCAAAAGCAAAACCTCTCACCATCTCAAGCCCATCTTCTAATGTACACATACATTTTTACACTTTCTCATATGCTATGAGGTGGAGTATAGAAGAATACTTCTGTTTTGCTTTTTATAAGGTATATTTGTTTTTCTAGAACTATATCTGCTAAGATGGTTTTAGAAACAACACTAGGTCGCCAAACCAGATACCCACAGAGTAAGCTGAATATTAGCAAAACAAGTATGTATGAACATAGCTGCGAATACTTTGTGTTTATAACTTACACCTCAATGCCACTGGGCAAGATCTTTGTCAACTATTTTCAACATTAGTACCATATGCTAACTCACTACACTGGTCTTTCTCTGACCAGCTATTTCCAGACCTTTGAATTTTCCCTTCCTTCCTCTCAACCTCTCCCCTCCAGCTCCAAAACTTTCTTTGTCCATATGAATAACTTACAGTACCTGCAAAAGTTGTGACTGTGGGATACTGCCATTTGTTTGCTGGCACCAGGCAACCATTTGCTCTGGAAAGAAATTCTAGACACAGAAAGAGAAAACAATTGGAAGTCACATTATATTTGAACACTTTTACATAGAACAAGTGGAATTTTCTTCTAGTCATAAATTTTTTGAAACTATCACTCTTCAATCAGTTTGGAAATCCCCTGACACAGAAAGGAATACTAGGGTTTTCAAGTAAAGTTTTTCCCTTCCTTCTGCTCACCAAACGCCCATGCAGACAGAATGTAGATTTTTAAAATATCTGATATGCAGCACTTCATAAGTGCATTTTCCCATCACTTCCTCTTCTGTTGAGGGCTTTCGGGGATCTCTAACAGCCTCTACTTTCTAGGAAAGGACAGGATGAATGCTCCTGCAGGTGGGGTACACAGTGACTCCTTGCTTATTGCATATTCTGTCACCAAATTTCTGGGCTTCCTTCTCCGTCCAGAAAGGCTGTTCAGCAAACAAACTCTGTAACTCCACTTGCCATGTGGAAGATGCAGAGCAGGAGGAACAACAAGTTTTCTCTACCGTCACAGGGGTAAGCTGGACACAAATGCATTAAAAGAAGTCTCAGGCGGGGATGCTGCAGGATCTCCAATACGTACACCTTTACCTCTGATAGCACTTTCTATCCAAAATACAGTTCTTCAGTACTGTATCTGCTTGACCCTAAAACCTGCTCAGTCCCTCAGAAGGCTCCAAATGAAGTGCCATTTGCAGACCTTAATTATGAGAAAGAGCTCATGTGTGACTGTTGATGCTTTATTTCGTTGTTCAACAGCCAGGTTACACTCAGGGCTTGAAACCCTTCAATCTGTCAAGAGAAAAGCCCTTTGCAAAATCTACCCCTACATGTTTATTTTTCAGGGTAACATAACAGGGCCCAGTATTTTTCTTGTAAGGATAGGACAGCATACATTCCATGAAATGAAATAATAAAAACTGAACAAGGACACACGTGCAATAATTAGGCTCTGTGTCGCATGCCCTGCTTCACGTGTTAGATTTGAATAATCTCAAATCAGACATCTACCTCCTTTCCCCTAGCCCACAAACACAGAAGCAAATATTGTTTAACACACAGACAGGTGCTTCTACAGAGCTTTTTCATTTCAGGCATCCGGTACGGTATCTCATTCATACTAAATCTTTGCATGACAAAGGTCAGGCAGTTTTCTTACTGCTAAATTGACGACTTGACTTCAGATTTATTCCTCCAGTTCCCCTTTTCATTTGCCATGTTTTAAAATGCCTATATAATTTGGTACACTGAATTTACTATACACAGCAATTACATTAAGTCATTCTTCAAGTTTTAAAATGTTATTTGAAGCACAAAGACATGCAGAAATGCCTGAAATGAAACAACGACTGATTATAACAAGACGAATCACAACAAAAACATTTCCAGTTTAGAACATTCGTCTCTCTTCGGGCAATATAAATTTCAGTCTTTAGGGCATAAAAAGAAGGGCTGAAGAGGAATCACCCTTCTGCCAGGTAAGTTGCACAATGAATTATAAAAGCTAAGAACATTTACCAGTCTCTCTCAAGTAGAAACAGTGCCATATGGCAGCAGCTAATGCAACGGATAGGGAGCCTTCGCATTCTTACACCAAAGGAATGATTTATTCTCTGATTGCAGGAGCCTGGGACTGAATGCCAAGCATTCTGGGTTTTTCTCCCATGCTCTGTTATTAATTAAAGTATACCACATGAATCCAATGTGCTAGCTCCTATGATACCAAAATTTCTGTACAACACTCAGATGTTCATAGGTTATCAGATGGGAAGATCAACAGAAGTGAAAAATTACAAACACTCCATGTACAGAAATGTTTCACACAATAAGTCAAGGCATAGCCTCTGAAACAAGCACTAGCAGATGACAAATGTACGTGCAAGAACACGTGCGAGGATGCAGCAACTGTGCATTAACGCCTATGAGAAAAGAAATGAATTTATCATCTGCAGTAACTTCAGCAATGAGTTTTCATGCAACCTCATGTATCTTTTTTCTTCTGGCACCACAAATGCCTGACTGACCCAAAATCTATTCTCACCTAAACCACCTCTGGATTATCCTTCTTCAGCTATCTAGATAGGTCGCACCAGCTGACATTGGTCCGTGTCAACAGCCTGTTCCAACTTAATTGTTTAGATAAAATGTGAAAAATCATCCCCAAATAAGCAGTTACACTGCAAACAGTTTAAAATTACAATATTCAAAGGATCTTACAAATCCAGCAATAAGTATAGCTATGACATACAATACTTCTCAAGCATGGATATACACGAAGACATAGAGAGGGCAAGTTACTACGATCAGTAAAGAAGGCAAAGCACACTAGTAAAGCACAGCCATAGGTGAAACACTGTTTAACATATGTAACAATAAAGTGGAAATTCCTTGCATGTAATAAGTGCTTTAGCGGTTACCCAGAGGGTTTTTTTAAAATGGACAGAAATTAAATTAATTAATTAATTAATTTTCTTTACTGTCAGACATTAAAAGAATTGGATACTGCATGCTATATGATCAATTTGCTTTAAATCAAGTAACTTTGAAGATAATGAGTAAATTTAACTTCTGATTGTTTTTCTTAAACCAATAAAGATTTCCCTGTCTTGGTCACTCTCCAACATAACAACAGGCATTTTGAAACAAGTGTATTTGGTAACTTGAAAACACTTGAGGTTTTTAGGCTAGGAGGACAGTACAAAGAATCTACACATTGGTTAAAATTCCTTTGGAAAGAATTCTGTTTGTTGGTTACTTTTTTTTTAATAGACGTTTAAGACATAACAGTGCCCAGCAATGTTATCGCAATCCATCCCTCTCTCTCTGGTGTAAACAACTAAGTAATGAGACTTACCATAGGATTTTTGAAAAATTCATATTTTGCATAATTCTTCCTGAACAAAAATTTACTCTCGCTTCCCATTGTGGACTCGACTTGAACTATGAGCTCATGATCTTCCAAGCACCTCTCTGTGGAAAAAGAACATGATGTTATCACACAGCCAACCAGCAGAAGCAGCGAGACCAACTTCCAAAGAACAGTAGCAAAACAACCCAGTGTAATTCTGTTACCTTTTAAGAAGTTAACAAAACATATTATAGCTTTCAAATCATACTGCCAGGAGGCATTTAAAGGAACTAGGGAGTAAGCATTACAAAGTTACACATTACATGGCAGCGTTCTTCAAAGATGTCCTACATCAGGGCTTCACAAGCACAGACTTTTGAGAAAAAAAAGAACATGAGATTTCTTGTCTGCAGTAGCTTGAATAATACACACAAACCTCTTCTTTTGGTGCTGGCTGTATGCTGTGGAACTGGCAAGGTGGACAGATTTAAGGGGAAAAAAGTTGCGGAAAGGCCACCATTAGGTCTTGAACTATCACAGAAATACAGTGTCCTATTTGATCACACTCTATAAAACCAGTTCATTTCAAGGTGAACTTCAGGCCTTTATTGTAGATGCTAGACAATGGGGTTTATTCTGAAAGAGGTCACAGGATCTACTTTACAGGAATACTGACAGAGACAAATGTTTTGTACACATGACAGGGCAATTTTCTGCTCTAGATTTGGTTACAAGGTAACTCCCTATAACCACCACTTCTCTGGTCAAAAGAATGGCACATCAAAGCCTGAACAGATAGCTTAACAAATCCAATTCACTGAAAGCAGGAACTCAAAAGGTGGCAACTGGGCTAAGTGTGCACTACTTCATGAACTCATTATCTCGGCAAATCTTCAAAAGTTTCTGAGAAAATATTTAGGTATTTTTCAAGTCTTAATAGTTAGTACTTTCATCCCTTATCTAACAGAAAATAAAAAATGAGGTCAAACAAAAAATAACTTTCGCAAAGCTCTATGCCAAATGCGTGTGACTTGCTGACCAAAGAAGTTTGGACAGTCTCTTCCCCACTTCATGTTCCTGCATCTTCACATTCCCACGGTTAAAAATGTCAGGCTGCCACCCAAGTTCTCTTGGGGTGTTTTCAGGGTAGAAAGCAAGCCGTCATTGGCATCTCAAAAAGTAGGAAGCTCTTGAATGTCACTTGAATTATTCAATGTAGCAGATTAATGTAAGTTCTTTGATTGAAAATTTAACCTATCTCTGAATGATCCCATTGTCTTTTTCACCTGCATTTAGATTGTCAGTCATCACCAGCTCACTGATGACTTCAGCATTCACCGTGCATTTGCAATGTCCAGCCTTGTGTTTCAAGGGGTTAAACACTGAAGATTCTCCATACTGGGCTGCTCTCAAAGAGCTGCTTCTTCACTTTTAAGAGGCAGTTCTTTGACTTAGGTATGCAACAATACTGCTGTTGGTAGCAATTAATGAAGGAAGTTTTGCACCACCTAAGCATTCGTCACCTAATCCTTCACATTATCTGGGGGCTTCACAGATGAAGTTTCAGGTATTGCTGCTGGTCTGTTGCTACTGTCAGGGTTTTGGGCAAATGGTTAAGTCAAACCTCTCTACACTGTGATGAGGATGGTGGGCCTATGAGAGTGGAGGGTCTTTCTGGTTTTTAAGTTATGCTTCCTCCGAAAAAAACATTTAACTATGTTGGTATGAATCTTCATCACAGTATGAACCCTGAAACACCATGTCCTGCTACTGCCTGCTTCTGTCACTGCACAAAGTTGTGGTCTTCTCTTTCTTAATGGACTAAAGATTGCTCGCCTAAAGGCAGGGACAAACCACATCTTGTTCATTCTGTCCTGAAGAAATGCAATATAGATGAACATTTGTCAATTTGTTTTGTATTTTGACCCTTAGTTTGTGTAAATATACCCAGTGACTGTTTCTCAGATGCTTTAGGCAACTGACCTAGATGTATTTCTTTACTAAATCAAGACCCTTTTGAGATTCTGTGGAGATACTCCCGCTGATTTAATGTTTACATTTTCATTTTGATGGTGAAAGCCATCTTGAAGAAAAGGTCCAGCATTTCATAGCACGTGCATGTAAAAAAGAAGCTAGTCCTGGTCAGTTTGGTACTACTTCATAGAAGTTGTGCACTTGGAAAGTCCTTGGTAATTTGCACTCGGTTAGTACAAGTGGGATGAACTGCCACTTGACACACCAGCAACTCAACCTCAGCCCTGCTTTGAGCTTCCTGCTACAAAACTAGAAGCACAGATGTCAGTCTATTAAGTTCAATAGGTCAGTCTGTCTTCAAGTGGCATTGCTGCTGAAGTGATCAGAAATGTCTACTTTCAGTTTATCTGATAGGCTCAACTCAGTCTCCTCTACACGCTTCTTAGAAGAACAAGACAGACTTTCCCACCCCCACCCCCCAAAAATAAAATCGCCCTGTATTATTATCTCAACTTCTACAGAACTGTAGAAATGACAGAAGATGGGAAAGGAGCTGGATTCCATCGTGAACAACTAGCAGGCATGGCCCAGAATTCCCAATTCAAGAACTGCTAGAAATGACAGGTCGACCAAAGTGTGAAATAGCCTGCTCTGTTTTCATATTTTACCAAGTTCTGTGTCTGTTCCACTTGTAATTCATTCAGATTAAGGCAAATCAAATTCAATGCACATGTAAACAAGAAAATCTATGCACTAAACTATACAGCAATTCTTTCTTCTAACCTTGCATATATCTCAGAGC
Organism: Sagittarius serpentarius; assembly: GCA_034782735.1. Taxonomy (NCBI): domain Eukaryota; kingdom Metazoa; phylum Chordata; class Aves; order Accipitriformes; family Sagittariidae; genus Sagittarius; species Sagittarius serpentarius. The sequence goes on along the minus strand of JAVKLA010000047.1, from coordinate 21,421,305 downwards.
CCTACTACTTTTCTTTCCTGTTTCAGTTATATTAAGATGTACAATCAATTCTGGAGCTGGAAAAGTGAGGTTTGTAGGTAGGGATTCTTTCAGTGTCCAGACACATCCTATCATGACAGTTTGTTTTCATCATTAGTATTATTTCTCTTAATGTCCAATACAGGTATCTCAATCCCCATCCTAAATTAGTGATAGTTAAGCATGGAGTAGCACATAGGGAGAATACCACATTTTATGAACAGGTTAGGTGTATTTCTAGTTGCAAATGGAATAATGGGACCAATTCAAGTTTCACAGACTGCTTAAATCTTGACCACAAGTGTTTTAGATACTAATGGTACAGTGCAGCAGGAACCGTTTCCACATGTCAAATCTAAGCAAGTCTGATGGTAAACTGCCACACCATTGCCTCCAGTGAGAACACAAATACTTTGTGTGGCCCAATAGCTGTTTGAAGTTATTTGCAAGCACACATTTTATTTGGAATACACTTTACGTGTGCAAAGTAAGCCGTTGGGTGAAGGTTCCTTAAAAACTGGGACCTAGAAGATCACCACAATGATAAATATGCAGCTGGCTTCAAAAATTTGCTCTTGTCCTCAGTCTGCCCAATAGTAAAAAGATTAACTGGTTCTGCAAACTCAGCTCTTTTGGAAAGTAGTATTAGCCAAGACCAGGGGAAAAAAAAAAAAAGATAGTGAACTTAACGAAGGAACTCACCTCTTTTGGTGGGCTCCAAGATTACCACCTACAGCATTAAGTCAGCAAGCACGTCTTGAGTAAGACATAATGTCTTATGGAAACACAGAATTCTCACTGCTCTTAAACTGTATTTCTTTCCACACTGTTAAGTATCTGTTCACCATTGTTTCATATTTATACTAGCAATCTTATTTCTAAAGGGAAAAATATGGAACACCAGACACCTACCTGATAATAACTTCACCTAAGGTGTAGACAGATTACTACCTTGATCTGACAGTCTCTGAAATACAGAGAAGCATTTAACCTACTGAAAAGCTAGAAATAAGCAGCCATATAACAAAAAATTCAAACTGCAACCAAAACTGGGTGGACGCATGAAAGATGGTATTTAAAGTTTATTGATTATGTCACAGTGTATACTTTGGTCCCCAAATACAAGAAATTGGATGTTGCTGTCTCCCGCTAAATGAACTCGTGTTATTCCCTTTTCTGTCCACATCCTTTCCAATATGTGAAATCTGTATCATTACATCTTTTCTGACACTTTAAATACTTTTTTCTTTGTCTGTTTGCTTTATGCCCTCAAAGGCTGCATTACCTTTCACACAGATCTACTGCGTGGCCTACAGAGGACAGCCCTGGAGCAGTCCCTTCAGAACAAAGTTTGGTGGCTGCTGAAGCCCCAACCTGCACACCCCTCTTCTCTGGGACAGCCGGGGCCCCACTTTGTGCTTCAGTGTAAAACAGAGGTCCAAGGCAGGCAGGTCCCCGTGTATATAAATGCAGCCCGATAAGTATCTTGCTCTTTTCCCATCATTGTTAATTACCAAGTTATTTGTGTGTAAACAGAAGCTTTTGATTTCCTAATCAGCCTCCTGCCCGATTCATTCAGAGATGTCACACACCAGAGTTTGACAGCACAATTAGTCACCATGGAAGCTATTGTGATGTCACAAACACTGAATTGTGGCATCATTGAATGAATCTGGCAGGAGAAGGATGTTGGTTACAAAGGAGAAGGCTTCTGTTTACACAATACCTTGGTAATCAGCAATGATGGGAAAGAGAATATAGCAAAAGAGAGCCTGGTAGTTTAATGAGCATTGATAAAACTGAAAATTTGTAAAGGTTGTTAGAAGTGCGCATGTGGCACATTAAGCTAGGGAGATAAAGATTGTGTAATTTATACCTTAATTCTTCACCTCATCCTATGTCCTCAGAACTGAAAGTATCACAGACATATACAAACGAGTGTTTCATGTTAATTTTTTCACATACTTCTTTATTAGCAGAGATAACCAATAAAACCATTAAATAATCAGGATATCCTATGATTTTTTTTTTTTTTTGAGTGCCTACTCTGTAGAGCAGTGAATTTATCCGCATTTAACAGTATCAGTTTAGGGCACTACATCTCCAGCAAACTGTTTCCTTTTTTTATTTGTAAGGGTTCCGAATTACATTTTTAGACATAAAAACCTCTCTGTTAGCTACAGATAGCATTCACAATTCCAGTGCTGGTAATCACAGCTTATGATTTGTCTTCCTCTATTTTCTAGAAAAATTCCCTGGGAGGTATATTGACTAATACTCCAAATGCTACACTTTCTAACGCGTTATTGTATGCTACATAGAATTACAGATAGCGTATCTGAGCAATATGCAGTTGCGAGCTGCACAGCAGAACCTTGCAACTAATCAGTGCCACAAAATAACAGGAAGAGCAAGACTGAATAACATGAGATCCTTTCAGGTACTGTAATTAAACCAATTCACGGTGTTATTTAATTCCCCATAGTTCTTCCTCTTGCTGCCTTCTTGAAACTGTAACCATGACACCTTAATTTCAATCAGGTGGAGGAGCTGCTGCCTGGAGAGCAGATGCCACTGCTGGTCCAGAAATTGCCCATGGATTTGCGGGTGCTGCCACCATTTTTTCCCTGCCTGAAGTCAAGTTCAGCCAACCCCCTCCCCCACCTCAGCACGTCTAGCTTTCATAAGCATTACTGTAGGTATGCAAAGCTGAGTTCGTTTGCCCAGGTTTCCCAGCTGGTGATGAGCTGAGCTGTTTCACAGGACCAGTACTCTAAGGATCAAGCTTAATTTGCCTAAGCTGTTTATTTGCAATAGCTTCAGACACAGCAAGGTAGCAAGAGAACACTAGCGTGAAGATTAGAAAATTATTTTTCTTTTTTATAATAAAAAACCAGAGGATGGGAAAAGAGAGAAAGACTTAAAATGGCTTAAACGCTTAACACATCAAACTGTAATGCACAAAAAGCACGTATGTGACTTCAGCTAATTGTACAAATAAAAGCAGTAGAAGGAACACGTTCTGGCTGGAAGCACATTAACACGAATTACACATATTTTATGTTCCCAGGTAACCATGCCACCCCTTTGACCGTTCCCTACCTAATCCTAGGTGAGGGTGATGCTCCACTAGAGTCCAGCTGTTATCATCCACACAATGACTTTTGTAAACGAGCAGCTGACAGAGGTCCCTGGCTGTCATGTCTGCTAGAATCTCGACCACTTTGCTTGTTCCATCTTCACTAAAGACTTTTACATCCTGCAACATAAAGGGTACACTTACAGATCAACAGCTCTGAACATAGGCAAACCACACAGCTATCGTAGACAAGCATCCTCTTGGCGTGATGGTTCCAAGCACCTTGGCAGCCAGGACAAATGACATGGATGATTCACTTTATAACACTTCCTCTTGATGCCCCCTTGCCCTATTTCCCCTCCCCCCCTCCCCAACACCTCCCTGCACTAAACAAAGATTCAGCAGGGTTAATATGACCACATACACAGAAAAAGTGAGAGAGCAGGTTCTGTATAAAGCTGTGTAAGGCAAGCAAACGTGAAACAATATCGAGAGAGTACTTTGGCAACAGTGGGCGAGAGAAATTACATCCAGTCAAACACACACAATTTTCTTGGCGATCCCATCAGAGGCCTCTGAACATTAACAGAGGAGCAGGCCAAGACCCTGAAGATTAAAAATGGCTCTCTTGTTCCCCTAACTTTTGATTGTTTCGCTTGGGGAAGTCCCACTTGCAGTTCGCTGGCGCATCAATTAGCTAGCACAGTCCACACATTTCTCTCCCTGTCCCAACTTCTCTTTAGATCCTAGCTTGAAAGTAGTTTGAAACTGAACGTGCAAACGCTGCACATCCTAAATACTAATGGAGATGAGAGAACAAGTCAGGAACCTTCTCCCCACCTCCTGTATGATACAGATGCTTTCCTCTTTGCATTGTTCTGCTCAAGCGAGAGACACTTGCCGCAAAATTATTTCTCCGTGCAGGTCCGAGATTTAAATGAACTCCGCGTTTAAAACGCTCCGCATCCCATCAAGAGAAGGTGAATCTAACAAAAACCTGGAGGGTAATTTGATACGGAAAATCTTACCTCAACGGCACGTAAAAGGCAGCAGTCGGAAGAACAAGATGGCATTTTAAATAGAGATTGCCTCTTGAGAGAGAGTTGTTCTCTGCCTCCGCCGACCCTTTGTAGCCTACGGCTGGGCGCCCGGGGTGCCGGCGGTGTCAGCGGACAGCGGTACCGTACCTGTCACGTAGCCCCTGCTATGGGGACTGTTTCTGGGGAGGGAAACAACTCTGCCAGAGCTCCACTCAAAGGGTTACACGCAATCTTTGCGGTAGTGAATCAAACCACACTGTGTAGACCAATCCTAGCCCTCCCTCCGACTGATGTAATCATTTCCCACACACTATCAGACTTCCAAATTATTCCCGCCCCCCCCACCCCCCAAAAAAAAAGAAATTACAAAGGAAATTTGTTTTTATGACCACCCACGGGCCTTTGAGACCCCCTCCGGCAGCCCCGAAGTTCAAAGGCGGGGGGAGCCGAAAGCCCGGCGGCGGAGGCACGCGTGCTGCCCGAGCGCCGGCGCCGAGCCTGCCCGCAGCCCGGCCTGGCAGCGGCTGATGTCATCCGCCTGCAACTTAAGCACTTGAACTTCTCCTCCCGCCGCTCCGGGCCGGGCCGGGCCGGGCCGGGCCCGGTTCCAGCCC
>JAVKLA010000047.1:21389192-21416454 GCA_034782735.1 Sagittarius serpentarius | reverse complement strand
GGCTACGTACAATTTCAAGCCCAGTGAGGGAGGAGTTAAAGCCTCATCGAGCCCAAGTGACTCAAAGCCGCGCGTTCAGGAAACGGCTTCATCTGACAGCAGGGATGAGCCAGCTCTTCCCGAAGTAGGCTCTGGAGGAGCGGAGAGCAGAGGAGAGGAGAGCGGAGGGGGGAATCGCGGTTGCTGTAGCTCTGGGGAAGGTATGCATGCTGCACAGGGTTACAGCTGCGCTCCCACTCCTGCCGACGCTTAACCAAGTCTGAGGCACCCTCACACACACAGAAATTCGTCGGAGGGGGTGGGGGCGTGTGCCTCCGGTTTTCGTCCCGCGGGCAAGTCTATTTTCTGCAATTAGCGCCCATTTTAGAGTCAAGCGGCGCCTGACACCGGCGCACAGAGCGGGTCCCCCCGGAAGGCAGCGCGCCGCGGGAAGGGCGGGAGGGGGGTGAAGGAACGCCCGGGATGCCCAACCCAAATCGCATCGGTTTGCAACAGGGGAGCGCAGCTCTCGCGTTCCCCCTCTGGGAACAGGGCAAGCACACTGAAAAGCCAGGATTCAGCAAGACAGAAAGTTCCTGTTTTAATTTGTTTTCAGTGGGGAATGGGGAGGGACTAATATCCGCTTGAATCCTTTTTTTTAAACTGCTTTTCATTGCAATAGATTGGAAAGGAGTGACACAACAGAAAAGCTGGTGGTGAAAGAGTTCCTTTCTACTTTCGGCTTACTCCGTGTGCACGTAACTCCACTTTCTGTATTGGAACTGAACTATTTCGGATGGCTTTCCTGCCTCAGGAACCAACCTGGTGACATCATTCATTCGTCACTGAGAAGCACAGCTCTGCGCTCTCTGCCTCAGCCTGCACATGGGAGCCTGTACCAGGCACACACCAGACGAATCGCCACTTCTGCAACACCTGGAACAGAACCCCCCCGCCTCTTTTCCTTCCCTGACATTAAGCTGGGAAGGAGGCAGCGATACAGGGCAGGCTGCACCTGACCCTTGTCGCTGCCAAGTCCCAGAAGAGAGGGAAAGCTGCTCTGCTGAGGGTGCCTCTCAAGTCCTCGCAGGTGGAAAAGAGAGAGCCCTAAGACAACCACCACACTTCACCCTGCTCCCAAGCACGGAAAGACTTAATGGAGTATGGCCGCTGGCAGAAGGCTGCAGCTGTCTTTTACGCCCATTCATGCCGTGCTCCCTCAGTACGAAGTGAAGGGGTCACAGGTATGTGTCCCACCCTCCCCCTCCTTGCCCAGAGTTTGAGCCAATGCCAGCTGCCCTGAAGTACAACAGCATCTCAAACAAAGCAGGGACAGGACGCACAACCGCTGTCGCCCAGCATGCGACTCAGCTGTAACGCCACATCCCCTCCTCCCACGAGCCAGGCCCTGCGGGCAGCACCCCGCTATTCCCACACCACAGTGACTATGGCAGCCACGTTACAAACGTGGGTACGTTCATTTGCAGGGCTGGTCAGCGGCGGGGAGGGCGTGTGTGTTAAGGATTCCTTTAAAGCCCAGGGACTGGAGTGCAGTTGGTGGACAGCGTGAACGCAGAAATGCTCAAGTTAACCTCACTGACTATTAATAGTGCTGTGTTTGCTATCAAGGACAGTGCAAGGCCATGTATTGCCACTGACATCACAGATATAAAAGACTGCATCAGAAGGGGATGTAATGGCCTGAGCTGAACCCTGCCCCAAAGGACAGGAGAGAGACAGAAGCGAGATGAAACCCCATGCCTCTGCGGAGGCAAGAGTGCAACAGTGCCTAAGAGGCTTATGCAAAAGGTAACGGGATTTTATGCCCCCACACATGGCAGAGAATGACATGTAACCACAAATACAAAACGGTTGGACAACAAAGCTTCAGCTCAAATCTTCTGACAGTTTCCGTGACAAAAGAGGCAGATAACAATATTCCTTTATCACAGAGGGGACTTAAAGTCAATTGGTCAAATCCAACGCTCTCACATTTCCCCCCCCTTTTTTTTCCCCTGTCTCTTTTTCAAGAAAGCATCTCCTACTTCAAGATGTTAAGGGCTGCCTATTCAAACTTCTTCCATCAGAAACACTCTTTCACTTGCAAAATTGATTTGGGGCTTATTATCTACAAAGGAAAATGAAGCAGAATTCCTTCTGAATTAAATGCTCCAATAATGAAAACACCTAGCCTGAAGATCTGTTCAGGAAGGTAGTCTGACATTTTGCCCTGCATCCCTCCGAGAAATGCAGTGAAATGCAACAGCAGACTGCCTGCAACAGTGATTTACAAAAGGCCCTAATTACGTCAGCAGCACAAGGCACCTTCTATTCAAAATTAAGGTTAAGAATGCTAAGCCAACCAGAGCACTATATTGGCTGAACATTCAGTGCTTTACAGTGCAAAGGAGCAGATAACAGACTGCACCATTGTTCTGGGAAGAATTCTTCCCCCAAGCATTTTTTTTCTTTTTTGAAAGACAGAAAGACTTAAAATTAAAAATTTAAAGGAACATTAATATTCATCACTTCAGTGGTTTCATATAATGGGTCGCATATCTTGAGTACCCTCATGGCTGTTTCATCTTCCAGCCTCAGTTCCTCAACCTCACTGCAGTATTTTGTGTGCATCATGAATCCAAACATTATTAGGAATGAGCATAAACCCCCCCCAGCTGTGTCACAGTCATATTACTTCTTCTCCACTTTCTATTTTTTTTCCCCTTTTTCTACAACAGAAAATCTGTGACTATAGAATTATCATAAAAATTCACGCTTTTAAATGACGTTATGCTGAAAATCTTCAGCATCAAACAGATCCAAATTTGCATTCTACAAACTGAAATGAATCCTGGTGTATTTTGTGTTGTGCAAGCCAACCTTTGTAACCCTGGATTACGATTCCAAGCGAAGTATGAGGAGAGAGTACTCATTTTCAGAAGGCCCTCTGACTGAAATCTAATAGATAAAAGGTTTCAGTACACTAGTTTTCAAGAGTTTCCCTTTATAAGGGACGAAGATCAGAGCCATCACAAAAAGCCATTAAAATACACTGAAGAGTCACTACCAAGAGCTGCACAAACTGAAAATCAGTCCGGCAAGTTTTGTCTTTCATCCCCCCATTTCACTCATCAAGACTGTTCAGACATGAGAACTGTACCATCAGTGAGGTAAACAGAAAGAAAATTGAAATGCATGTACCTCGTGCAAGCAGAAGCAGCAATTTATTGCAGAAGGCACCTATGTACCAGGCAGGTACTCACTGTTTTCACTGGAACCCTGTTTTGATGAAATAATTTTTCCGAAAGCTTTCTATACTCAAAGCTCATGGGCTCACCAGAGTAGAGTCAAGAGTCACTAGAAGAATGGGGAAGCTTTCAGCTAGGATCAGTCAACTCAAAGCTGCTGAAGACTCAAGCTCTGCATGCAGGTTACCCTTGAACTGCTATTTGCCTAGTTGAAGAGGTAACAAAAAAAGGAAGGGTTTGCCTCCTAAAGTTGCAAAACTTTTATAAAGAAAAGCCTCCAAGCATGCTCTGTGGACACCAGACAGGCAAGCAACTCAGTCAACCACATCTACACACTGGAGCACCAGCCAGTCCCCCCTTACTTGCCCGGCAGGATTAAGACAGCATTATAAGACACGGGAACTTCAAGTGCTGCAATGAAATAAATATATAGGTCAACCCTATGGCTCTTTTTGCCTCCTTGTTGCACAGCTTGTGCACGAAAAAAGCCCTTCAGACAAACAGCAGCAGTAACAGCAATACATTGCAGATACGATCACTTATATACAAGGCATCAGACAGTACTTCCTTATAAAAGAAAAACAACTGAGAGTTATTTGATCATTGCTTTTTTCCCTACATATAAACATAAAACCCTAGGAAATGCTGAGGTTAAGGTTCTCATAGCAACATTAACTCTCTCCTCTGGCATATGCTATATTTAGATACACATTTGAAAGCCTATGAACAACAAAGGAGAACAATTGTTGTAAGATCAAGATCTTAGTTTTGACTTTCGTATTCGGAACAGCAATCAAAAAAAAAAAAGAAAAAAAAGAAAAAAGACTTAAGTTGGCCATGTTGCAAAACCCTGATTCTGTCCCTCTTTGCTGGGCTATTGAATTTAAACCCATTTGCAAGAGTGAGACGAGTAACGTGACTTGAAGGGGAATCACAGTATCATCGTATGTTCAGTGGTCATCAAACACCACTGCTAAAGTCATGAACTCTGCGAGGGTCGTACCAGCGAGACAGGTTTTAGGAATCACAGCAGCGTGGGTAGAGAAAGCCAGGGCAGGATCAGTGCCGGGTTCAAGTCAGCATTGTATTTACATTGTATTCGGAGGGTTAGCACTTCTGAACACATGTACGAACGCACAGGCCCAGGTTCATCCCAGGTAGTTTTAGAGAGTTAAATTCCTTCTTAAGCTACGGGAGAGAGATGGGGTAACTTAAGATGTAAAGCACATGACAAAGGTATTTGTGTGTCTCTGCTAGCTACAGAGGGAATCTGGGCTCCTGATCCTGGACTTCGGCTGGATGCAGTAAGCTATATTGGCTGAATTCAGGCCACGGTGACTAATCAAGCAAACATGTCTCTCTGCACTATTGGCATAATTACACACTGTAATTGTTGACATTTGAGCTTAAAAAAATAAGCAAAGTGTGTGATGTTGCACATACACAAAGCACATTTAAAGGAACATATACAATGAGCACATCTGGGGTACTACTAAAGTTTAAAACCCGAATACTGTAAAAACAAGCCAAAGCTTTTCCTCCTCTCGTTCAAAACTACGTGTGAAAATGGCTATTTGCTATGGAGACACCGGAGGAAGTCTATGCTCATTACCTGTTTCTGTCTTCTCAAAACTTAAAAGTACTAATACCCTCTCGATAGGCTTAGGGTTGTATAGCAACTGCATCAAAACGTCTTCAAAAATCTCAGCTGTTTACATACAAAGGTGTGAACTGTGCAATGTACTTTTAAGAAAAGACTGTACAGAGCACATTTTCAAGACATAAGCACTGCTTGCATGAACAAAAGATTTATTCCAACGTATGCTCACATACTTAAAGGCTGAAGGTTTGGAAACTGTAAGTTGCTACCCTGTAATTTCCATATTTTACAAATAAATAGCAGAACACAGTTTTAAGTGATACATGCCTACATACAGACAACACACTGATTTTGTGACAGTATCCCCAAAAGCTGTTTCACTCTTTCCCACTTTGGTTTAATGCTCAGATGTTCAGATAAATCATTTGACCCATCTGACATCTTCACGTCTTCCCACTCAATTCCTTGTTTGCCTCTCATTTTTAGGTCAAAGAAAGGAGAAAGACTAATTTTCAATCCTTCAGGAGTAACAACAGGCCTTTATGAATTTTGCTGAAGCTTCTGGGTATTTGAAGGATGCTGGAAGAGAGAAAGCTTGGGAAGCAGTTTGGGTAGGCTTTGACACAGTACCAGTCCACACCAGTGGGAATGCAGCCCAGCAATAGCCAGCTCACCCGGTCTTGAATTGGGGGGTCCAGATTCTTCTTGTGACCACTGACAGCTTACATTTTCTTTCTTTCTTTTTTGCCTGCATCTGCCCCCACCCGGCATTTCCTATTAGTTTTGATTATAAGTCTGTAAATGAGCTCTCTTCTCTCCACACAGCTCCTCCCAACAGCAATTGCTTTTCATGCAAAATCCTTTCCAGTTTTGAGATCCTTTATGTACAGAAAAAAAGATACTTACAGGCACTGTTAACGCTCCTTTGATTATGTAATGAAAGACATTAAGTGGTGTTGCTGGCATTAACCTTTATCTTTCATATATTTTATTGTGCAATTTATCCCTAGATAGTTTGCAATCTTCATCAGCTATGCTTACAGAATGCATTATTTATTGTCTGAATTTACTCCAAGAGAAAGGTTTAGTAGAAAAGTTCTTGCAAACACAATTTAAGTCACTAACAACCCTAGAAAGGGTAATACAAAGAAAAACCATAATAATTCCTTGATTAAAATTCTTAAGTAACCAAGCTAGTTACCGAGTATTTTAAATTGTTTTGCCATTATAAATTACTCTGTAGAAAAGGAATTATTACCACATCTTCCTTGCTGCTCAGGCTTTCAACCACAAGAACCACATTAATTTGAAGCTTGGCAGACAGCGCAACAAGGCTCCAGGGAGCAGCTTCCCAAAGGATTTAGAGAAACAGTGCAGGTCCCGAAGACTTGGATGGCTCCTTCTTTCCCAGTAGGACACTGTGGCAACTGCAGCTGAGGCACTTGCCATCTGAGCGCCCAGGCCACCCTATGAGCCAGAAAGCTATTTCAGCACAGGGTCTGGCAAAGTAATTGGCTTCTTGCTCTGATTTATTATCATCCAGCTACAACTTCTACATGGGTAGTCCACAAAATTCCCATTTCCCTTGCACGCTTTTCGGAAGGGAAAGGAGCAGAGAGGTTACAGAGCAGGAAACAGGAACACCATTAAGGGTTGTATACGTAGTTAGACTTGGCTTCAGCCCTCCATTTGCATGCACTGGTTCAGCCATGTATTGTTAGGAAAGGGATCAGAGGCCGCTTTTGAAGTCTTTGGAAACTAAGGATTAGTATTTGAAAAATACGTGCATTTTTAATGCATGGGAAAACCTTTGAGGCAGTGACTGTCTCTTATCAGATACAATGGACCTCATGATTTTGACTGTGGTTGATATAATAACAGAAACAAAAGAAAACGAAAACAACAACAGTCCTCCAATCAGGGACAACGCCAAATAAGCTATATTTGGAATGTCCAGACATGACAAACCAAACACATTATTTTAAGAACCGGTAGTTATGAAATTTGTCTTGAACAACTGCAATCCAATTTACTTAGTCTGGTAGGAAAGGAACCTAAGCAAGCATAAGACAGAGATTACAAACCTAGAATGCTACACAGAGGAAGACAAAGGTAGACCCTCTTCCCACTCCTGTTTCTTCCTCCCTCCTCCCAAAAAAAAGTAATCACAAGGAGTGAAAAAGCCAAGAATTTGGACCTGTGAGTTTGTTCCCTGGTGCTTGCAAGTGCAGAGTTCCTAAGGTTTTCTCTGCAGCCCTGAAGGCTAAAATAAATTAAAAAAATTAATCAAAACAAGTTCTTAGCTGAAGCCCCAGCTCCTAGATCTGACAAGTCTTGCCAGAATTGACAACAGAAGGATAAAAAGAGTTGTGACGACACATACAGAGGTGCACTAAATTAAAAAAACCAAACCAAACAATTATTTGTCTTTACAAGAGTCCCTTTATTCCCTTCCACATCCCGATGAAGCAAAACTGACACCCCAGACCAGGCAGTTACACCAAAGCTGCTGGGAGAGAGGGGGAAGCTGGAAACCAAAACAAAAAATGAAACTTTTTAAGAAAAACTCCAGGAACTTAGTACTTGTAGCTTGATCTGAGAAGAATAAAGTATGTTATGTCACATGGAGACGCAATACAGGGCTACAACCAACCAAAGTGTGAAAATATGAAGATGAGAGCAACTTATGGCAGTGAAAAAGGTAATGGAAGCTAATGAAAAAAAAAGGCAAAACATGGACAAAGACTCCTAACGAAGACTGGCTATAGTCTCCAGGCACTCAAGGAATGATGACCATTTAACAATGGGATCCTGAAATATAAATACACTACGAAACTCACAGCCTAACAGCCTCCAGGTGCTGAAAATCCCGAAAGCTCAAGCACACCTTGGAAATATAAATTTCCTGCACTCTGGTAGCATCAGTCGCAACCCACAATAGGTTTTCCCAATAGGGCTGAGTTCATACTGCTCTGACAATAAAAGAGAGGTGCTTTGTAACAAGTGGGTGACAGGCTTAACTACAGCAGCATGGCAAAGCATCCCTAATGCCCAGCTGTCAGATGCCTCCTCGCTGTACTGTATTCAGCAATATAGCGTAACTTCCTGTCTCCCAAGCTACCAGCTCTGGAAGCTAGCGATTTCAAGCAGCAAGTATCGGCTAATTGTTGCTGCCTGCAATGTTCAGGATGTTTTATGGGCCAGTTTGTCACATGCACACAATAAATGCTTTTAGCAGAGTGGCTCGCATTGGGAGAGTATTTCTGCACAACTATGTAAGCATCGATTGTGTGGCCAGAATTAACCCCCTGCAGATCTTAGCCCAGGGAAAGTTATGTCAATGGGAGAAGAGGGCTCACGTTATCCTCTCCCCAAGGCATGTATAATTCTCATTTTCAGCAATTGCTTTAATGAGAAACTTCTTCATAAAACTGCTCTGCTGTTTAATTTTGATAAGTTTAGATATCAGAGGAAAACAATGTTTTTTCCCCAAATTCAAGAATGATATATCAAAAATTTCCAGGGCTGATGCAAAATCTGGGGTTATGTCACCATGACTAAGCTGGATATTCTCTCTTGAATGCAGCTAGCCCCGTGCAAACCTCACTCCCTTCCAACCTGCTAAGAATTATTCATTTTCAGTTGGAAAAAACAGAAAAATATTGGCGAAAACCCAAACACAACCTTACAAGAGATTTATTAGCATACAGTGTCTAACCACCCCACCCCAAAACACCTAGCATAGAGATCCAAGTTACCAACAAATTTTCACACCTCTTACTGCTCTGCTTCACTGCTGCACCCATCCATCCATGCACGCTATGGCAGGACCAATGCATGAGTTTTAACTCCATGGCAAGCGCCTCTAACTTATCTATTTCCGAGTTCCCTCTCCAGGGCTTGCTCAAGACCATTTTGTACACCCCTTCCTCCTCGTAGGGGCACCACAAACAAAACAACAAACACAAAAAAACCCACACAACCGAACCCTTTGCTTAGCTTACAGGGACAAATTCCCTGCTGCCATGGTTACCACTCCAACTTCTCTTGTGGAACTAGAAATAAAAAAAAAAAACAAAAAACCAACACACAACTTCCCTGAGAACAGACAGCTATATAATGTTAGCTCTCCCTCCCTCCCCTCACTCATCATTGTTAGCCACTAAATCAGCTACATCTGGCATATTTAATTTGGACTAAACAAAATGTCACTAATTAAAAAGATGCCAAACAGGCAATACATGACATTATGGAAACAGAGAGCTCAGTATCTGAACACAGCCTATTAGGAACTGAAAGGATTGAACTAGTTTTTACCAAAAACTGAGAAACAAAGGCAACTAAATGGTCCCCTATACAATCTTACTCACAACAATGTCCTCTAGAAGCTCTCCCCAACTGTCTAGGTGTACCAAGGCTTCCAAGCACTAATTCCTGGAGCAGCAGTGGCTCAAATGCAAAGTAGTTAGCTCATTATAGATAGTATTATTCGGCTGGTCATTCCAACTTTTAAAAAGAAGGTTACTTTGCTAAAGCTACAATAAATAAGATGGTCAGAAGACATGCACACAAGTTGCTTTAAAGGATCTGTGGCCACGTCACTGTCTCTGAACAATATCACTCTCCTCTCTCACGTTCTCCACACTGTTTTCAGCAGCCTAATTTGAAGTATCATACACCGCTCCATCCTTCCTCTTTTGCAGCTCCTCTCCTTAGCCCATCCCTGATGACTAAAATGTCAACTCTCTGCATTTCCCATCATAGGTCACACCACAGAGACGTGAGCACTGCTTTCTATTGCTGACCAACACAGCTACCTGTCTGAAAGCAGCTCCTCTTACCTTGACATCAATATACCCTCCCCCGCAGTGATTCACATCAGACTCCTAGACCAGGCTTTCACCTTTGTGGGTGCATCATTATCAGTATTCCACTGCCACTTATCAAAGAGATTTCAGTGCAAAGCTTCACTGAATCATATAAAACTTATTTCACAGCCCTTAAATGTTTTCCATCATCTTTTCTGCCAACTGGTAATCTTTTGTTCTAAAGCCGTACTATCCCTTATTATTAGTTGAATAAGCATTTGAGTGATTTCATTGTTAGTGCCTCCGAGGCTGAGGATTTCCCATGAGAACAGATCATCTTTTAAGTGGTCTGGTCCAGATTCTCAGCATTTATAAATCAGACCACTGGCTCCTCTCTATTTTTGCTGGTGTACGAAGCAGAACAGATATTTAGATATACTTTAATTGCCATTGCTTAATTTTAGTACTATTGATGGTCAAATAAGATTCAAACATTCAACACACGAATCCCCCCTAAAGTAAATTTTAACAGAATTCTTACAAGATGTTCAAGTGGATTACGTTGATAATGCTGGCACACACTAGGCAAGCGAAAAGATTACTCTTCTTAGAAACTCAGTAGTTATAAATGAATTAACAGTGAGCTTTAATATAAAGTTTGGAATTGTGAGGATAAAGACATAACACAGAGACTATATATTTCAAAATCATCATGCTTTTAACCTTTTTTTTCCATTATAAAAGTTTAAGAACAATCACAGGGTGACAGAAAGGTTTAGCTTGGAAGAGACCTCTGGAGGTCATCTGATCCATCCCCGTTGCTCAAGCAGGGCCACCTAGAGCCTGTTGCCCAGGACTACATCCAGATGCCTTTAGAGTATCTCCAAGGATGGAGATTTCACAATGTCTTTGGGCAATCTGTGCCAGTGCTCAGTCACCCTCACAGTTAAAAAAGTGTTGCCTGATGTTCGGAGGGAACCTCTTGTGTTTCCGTTTGTGCCCATTGCCTCTTGTCCTGTCACTGGGCACCTAGCTCCATCTCCTTTCCACCCTCGTTTCAGGTACTTACATACATTTGCAAGATGCCCCCGAGCTTTCTCTTCTCCAGGCTAAACAGTCCAGCTCTCTCAGCCTTTCTTCATAGGAGAAAAGCTCCAGTCCTTTAATCACCTCTGTGGCCCTTTGTTGAACGTTCTCCAGTACATCCGTGTCTCTCTTGTACCAGGGAGCCCAGAACTGGACCCAGCACCCCAGCTGTGGCCTCATCAGTGTTGAATAAAGGGGAAGGATCACTTCCCTCAACCTGCTGGCAGTGCTTTGCCTATGGCAGCCCAGGATGCCATTAGCCTTCTTTGCGGCAAGGGCACATGGCTGGTTCATGTTCAACTTGGTGTCTACCAGAACCCCCAGGTTTTTTTCTGCATCTGCTTTCCAGCTGGGCAGCCCCCAGCATGTACTGGTGCATGGGCTTGTTCCTCCCCAGGTGCAGAACCTTGCACTTGCCCTTGTTGAACTTCATAAGGTTTCTGGCAGCTTGTTTCTCCAGTCTGTAATCTCTAATTAAAACACTGCAGAGTTACATAAATACCCTGATATTAACTAAAAGCATTTAAAAAAAATCTAGAGAAGTTTGATCACAGTTTAGGAACCCTATATGGGGCTTCTCCTAGGAACTTTCATCAGTATTTTCCCAAGCCATGCCACAGTGGTTTGAAGTTGCCTTTAAGTTAAGTGTTTCAGAAACACTTAAAGTCCATTTGTCAAATGCTGATGAACTTAACTTGTCTAAATATGAGGTAGTGTGCTGAAACCAATGTCACAATAAAAAAATGCTTCCTGATATAGAACTAGATAACATAATGCTACAGATTTGATGCCAAAGCTTGCATGAAAGAAAATGCTACTTCTTCATTCAGCATCTGCTTCAGATTATTTTACATGGAAGTCACTGCTGCTCCGAAGCTGTCAAGACACAGTCAGCTTCCAATTAAGCTATCTTATCTTTGAAGTTGATTGGAAGCACAGCCTTCTCCTCCCTACAGGCACAACCCTAAAAGTAGGTAATCTGAGATAATTTCCAAATGTATTTATTCTGTGTTGTCCACCCAATTAAACATCTTGCGCAACTGCAATCAATAAGCCTTCTCTCTAATTGAAAAGTTTATGCAACAATTTTCATGAGGCTCCCATCAAACATTTAAAATAATTAGCTGTATTAGAAAGACATTTATATTCAAATAGCTCACATGCCTACTTACTTTGTTTAGTGTAGGCAAATGAATATGAGAAAGATCCCCAGAGGAAAAGACCAAATACTGGGCGAATTTTTTCTTTAAAACAACAGATACTCCCTAGAAACCAATTCTTCCTGGGAAATCTTTTAACAGTGGCCTTACTACTGTAGCTGATCATGGAGAAATCAACCATTTCCAAGACTCAGAAAGACAATGACAAGGGAGTTCAGTCTGCATTTTTATGTATTACAGATAAAAAGTAACAGTCATTACCTTTAAGCATGCTCCCTTCTTCCTCTTCCCCCTCTCCCTAAATTATTGGCAGTAAGTTAGAGAAATCCACCATGCAAAGATACCAGTAACTTTATTTCCATCCTGGCAGGAATGACATTTTTTAAAGGATTTTGATGGCTCTGTATTTACATCATGGATCTTCTTTAAGAATTATGTTGAGAAAAATCTAGGTCATTGAAACCTTAAACTGAACCACAGAGAAACTGAAAGAGAATATAAAGGCACTGATGTCAGGTTTATTTTGCCTTTTCACAAGCTCTTTTTTTTTTGCAGATTGACTGGCAGAAGGTAGGTCAACCTTTGGACATCTCTCTTATTCTGAAGTTTCTATTTCCACGAATGAGTTAATTCCATTCTCATCCAAAATAAAATATTTTTAAAAACGTTGTGCACTTGGCAAACAGACCAAGCTATATAAGAACAACTTTAAGAAGGCTAGGCTTAAATGGCAAAAGTAAGGGCAAAAGTACAACTTATATCAACATAGAAAATAAACAAACATCTCAGTTTAGAATCCTGGGCAACATAATAATTTACTAGTCCCTTCTAGACAAAACTTTATAAATAAATATGTATGAATGTAAACAGCGTCGTCCTGTCCCCCCAATACTAGCTTGGTTTTGGTATGAATCTGAATACTAAGATCTGCTTCCTTTAGACTATATGCTTATTGCAGTCTTGCATTTATGTAAACTAGTAACATACATTCAAATTTCATTCTATAGACTTTGAATTACACCACCTACTTCTTCCATTCAATCACCACGTAGAATTTCTTAGGTTAAATACATAGCTGCACATGTCAAAACTTATTTACTTTCAAGTGAAAAGCATCCATTAAAAACATATTGCATTAATAATTATAACCTGCAATAATAATTATTATTAGCTATTAATAATTATTACTGCATTTCTAACTCTGTGTACAACACAAATCTGCTGACTTCAGCAAATGTCACTCTTTATCACTCTTTATTCATTCATGTAGAGGCAATTCTACACATGGGAAAAACTTTCTTGCCTTTTCTAGCTTCAGAAGGTTGTCTTCGGATGGTGGTTCAGCATAACCACCATAAGGTTTCTTATTGGAGAAAAATCTATCTTGCCTTTTGTACAATGTAGAAAGTGTCACAACATTTGCTTCTTCCACAACTCCTCCATCTTGTTACACAAGATTACACATGGCAAAAGTAAAAATTTTTGGCTAGCTGCAGGGTATTAACAAAAAATATTCTGTACTGAAACTATTTTCAGTTCAACTGTTGCTCATACACCCTTCAACATAACAGACACCAATCAGACCCAAAGTGTAACTTGTAAGAAATAAGTGGTTCTGTGGATTTGTTGCCAGAGTTCTGCAGGTTCTTCCTTCAGTGCACCCAGCTGTACAGAAAACAACCCAAGTTTGCTTGGCTCATATCAGCTGAGGCTTTGCCAACCTATACACTCGATGAATTTCACTTTTTAAAGCGTAACAAATAGCTAGTGCATAAACTTACTCAACCTACACCATGAAACCTGTGTCTAAAGAATAAGTGAAAAGGTGCATCTGGTTCTAGCTGTCTTATAACACATTTCCCTTCCACAGACAGTGCTGTGTCAAGCCCAACAGTTTAACTTTCTCTGTAAAGACCATTATTTTCCACGTGTATAGACTGGATTAGATAAATTACCAGGTAGCTTCATTCTGGGGTTCATCATTGAAGCCACTTTGAGATGACAAATTCAGCTTTAAAAAAGGTAAAAACTAAAACATCAGACAGACATCCTAATGACTTTGATTGTCCATTGTGAAGATAATTAATTTGGGGAAATTAACCCTCCTTCCTTCTTCACAAACCAACTTATGTTTGTTGCATTTGGTTTTCTACTCAAAACAAGAGCTGAGGGTAGCTTTGCCTAGTACAAAATCAGCAGGCAAATCAGAGGTCATTTACTTTCTGAAATAGTGGTCCAATTCCACAACCCTCTCCCTTAGAAACTCCTGCTGTTACTCTCCCCTATGGGCTTATTGGCTCTTGGGAGGTATTCCCCCCCGCCAGATTCCCATTTGTTCTTAAAAAAAAAAAAAAAAAAAGTTTAACGAGAATTGGCATCACTTTCGTATATCAAGTCCCAATGGCTAAAAGAATCTGTCCATGCAAGTCTGTATTCCCTCCCCAAATCTTATATATGTTCATCTATTGGAAATGGCTACCTCAGATGCCTGAACACTGCATACCGAAGTTAAAACCCTAAGGAGACGTGTGGAAGAGCACTGTCTTTAATTTGCACAACAAGAATGTGTTTAGAAACTGATCATTTTTCACAGGACCTTAAGAGATGATGGGAAAAAAATCAGCCCTGCAGCTGCCAGCATCTCTACAGATAAACAAACTCTGCTGTTTCTTTCAGGAGTAACTGATGAGGAGATTGGCCATTCAGGTGAATGGTCAATGAAAATTTTCCACTTAGAAACAAAGCCAGATTTGGTCCTAATAAAACAGCTTGGTAACTCACGGGAAGGAAAGGATTTTCTCCATCACAGATCACTACCTAGTTTAAGGTTTGATTTGCATTCCTCTACACAGAGGCGGTAGTCATTTCAGCTGTCACTGGCCACCTCAATCAAAGCACATCTAGTCTTCACTAATCATTCAGGTTCCCACTGTGGTCAACAGAAACAGAAAGAGGCACTTCGGTGCAATTTATCATCTTCTATAGTTCTGCTACCCTAAAATGGCATGAACATACTTGAAAGGTACTCCTCTACCTCACCACTGACTGGAAATACCCAGACAAGCAACCCAAATGAGAGATTTAATTTTTATATAACTGTAACTCACAGAAATAATTCCCACCCAAAGGCTGTTTAAAGGTGATCACGTTTCTTGACTCTGAAAAACTCCAGTAAGTGGTTGCCTAATATTACATATAACGATAAAGAGACCAGGGAATGTAAAAAAGTATTACCTAAGATTTGCTCAGTAGTGGTATGTGTTAGAAAGCTTTGTTTCAGTTTTACTACGGAATAAACTTAAAGGCAAACAGACACAATTCTGTAAAGAAATTTTTGTCCCTGCATGGAGCAACATAACTTTGGGTGGGGAGGGATGCAAAGGACCCTTGGTCAGACATGAGCCTAATCAAGCAAAATGTGGAATGCAACACCTTCCCAAAATAGCACTTGCTGTTATTAAGTTGTTTTTAACACGAAGCAATCAGCTACCTGATGAGGTCTGTGAGCAGAAGGACAGTAAAAGATTGGGACTGTCATGTCTACCTCACATTAATTTGACAGCAGGGGTCTGATAACCTAAGGGTGATTGAACTCAACTCTGTGTCAGAGCTTATGTGCGATTTGTACATTGAGTTCGAGCCAACCACTGATAAGAACATTCGTGATACCAAGTCAGACACAAAAAGGTGAAGATTATCTTCAGCAAGAAATCTCAGTATCCTCCTCCAAAGTTTCAGATTTTCATCCCCACTTCTTGCAAGCTGAGATTCGAGAAAGGGCTGCCTATAGCTAGGAAAAACAACTATGCTGGATATGTTCATTAGTCTACATGCCACTTGTCAGCAGCAAAAAAAATGCCACTTCAAAGCAAATAGTATGAAAAGCATGGTCATTCCTACTGCTTGTCTGTTATACATAAAGACCTCCAAGTTTGTCTTGCATTAATGCACACCTTTCATAATTCAATATGCAATCAATACGGGTACTTAATTCCAGATATTGGTAGTTCAGCTGCAGCATACAACCTAATTTGCAACCATGTTATGCAAAGTCAAGTATGTCTTCCCAAAATACTTTATCATGGTTGTAGTGAAAAAGGAGCATTGTTCAGCATAAAGAAATACTCTTCAACAACCTTTCAAAAGATCTGCTAAGTCACTGCAGGAAAACGGGCTTTGTGAAAGTTTTGCACCAACAGAAGTGGGTTTGTACACAAATAATGGAAGTTGTCCTTTTATATCAGAGTCAGAGTTCTGCATGGACATGTAAGTCTAAGCCAAGCAATCTGAGCTACTATCAACCCAGACTTTAAATACCTTCTCTTCAAATATTTCTAATGTATTTCTTGAACTCAGTAAGACCTTACTGGTTTGAAATTCTAGTTAAATATTGTCAAATAATTTAAGTGAAAAAAAATTTAGTTTCTACTTCCTTGAGTTTACAGATTTCAAAACAGAGTAATGAAGCAGTCCATGAAGGAAAGCAACTAATTCCTCCACACTCTATCAGTCCTCATACTCAGATACTGCCTCGAAGTTGCACCTTCAGATACTTTGCAGTTATATGTTCAAAAAAGACATAACTGTAGTAGAGATGAACTCAATTATGTAGAAAGCAGAGGTTGCTGCAAACTCATAAAGGAATGTAGTCACTGTGAATCATGTCTGGCACTACAGGCATTTTTTATATCATTTTTGCTGGAATTTTATTAGGGTCTCCCCTTCCTTAATGGCTGCTATTTGAATGCAGGGTGATTAGCACTTCCAAGGCTCTGGCTTAGGGGAAAAACAAGCTCTTTGCATGCACATCATCCTCAACCATTTTGCTAGACAAGAATCAGTTAACCACCACAGCTTTTACAGCTGCATGTTAGAGAAGGCTTGAGAAAGAGGCAAAGAGGAGAAACTGACGTATGTTTACAGTGTTGTAAAATTTATTTCACCGTCTTCAGAACTACTAGATTATTTATTTATTTATTTAAGGGATAAAAGTAACATACAGAAAGCCTTCTATAAAGTTCATTCAGCTCTTTCATTTTAATGGTTATACATCAATACAGCAGCCTTTCAACTTAGACCCATTTGGACATCTGTTCGATGGATGAACTGCTAGAGACACTCAAAGCCAGCATCTGCTGCACAAGCAATTTCCCTGCTCACTGAAAGACTCCATCATGTCCTCACCCTGTCTCACTTCTTGCAGAATGTCCTGCTATAGTAGAAATCTTAAAAGGTTTCTCTTAGACAAAAAGTGACTGCTGGAGATTGCCCAAGTGCTATCCCATGCACATAAGAGAGGGCAAGCAGTAATGAAACCTTACAGACACAGCAGCTAGTGCAACCTTGGGCACAGCATAAAGTTAATTCTTGTTAGCGAGACCGGCTTGAAGTTCCTCTGCATTGCTTTAAGTGTTGCAATTAAGTACTGCTCTAAGATATGTTTAATTAGCCTGTAAGCAAATGCTCGTTTGTAACTTGCACGCAGCTTAACGGAGAACTAAATGTTCACTGAGAGCAAAGGAAAATTACACTGAAGGTACATTTGCACAAATATAGGTGGCTGCCTCCTGATTTTCCCTTCTTATTAATATCCTAGAAAATATTAAGAAATGTGTCACATTCTCTGTCCCTGGAACTGAATGTGGTTCTCTCCTGCTCCCCCAGCTGATGAGCACTCCGCTCCCCTTGGACTGACAGTCTCTCTCTGCAGATTTGCAGGTAAAAGATTTGGGGTTTGGATTACCTTCTTCATGTGTGCAGTCAAAAAAAACCCAAACCCCACTCCAAAAAAACAACTAAAAACCTTAACAGACTAGGATGCAAATCATGATGGATAAGTATTCTCAAAGATAAACAAAAAGCATAAACAAAACTTTAACCAAATGACATTTAAAACATTGACTGGATCCACATTCAGGAGTAAAACCTAGCCTTGGTGCCTCTCATGAAGCAGATAAAAGAAATTAATGGTAGGTTCTCAAATATATTTGGGACCTTTGAAATGCTACAAGTGGAATGATGCTAGCTTCAACCATAGCAAGGACATTTTTCAGCCGGACATTATTTGAGTCTGCTTATCAGAGGACACTCATTTGACAAAGCTGTAACACAAGAGGAAAGGCTCAGCCTCACTTGCATGAGATTTACAAAGCTTTGCCAAGCTAGTTAAAGAAAAAAGTTTGAAGGTCTGCCATGGAGAAAAATCCATAGAACCAACCAGCACATACTGCAGAAAAATACTTTGAGAATATCAAATACAAGGTTCTATTTTCATGAGTAGATGTTGTTACTCCTGTAACATTAGCTTTCAGTTCTTTGCCTAATGAAGAGGAGGGTGATCTTTATATATTTAATGTCTATTTCTTTTCAAGCTGCTCTGTAAATCCGTTACACGGTGTGTGACAGTATTGCAAGCAATCTTCTTACCTTCTCCTATATATATTCATATATATATATTCATATATATATTTATATACACACACACACTTGAAATGCTTCAACATAACACTACTCTGGAGTTTGGGACAACTCAGTAAAGAGCATTCACAAACGGAAGCACAACAGGTATTTTTCAGTGCTAAAACTGTGTAACTGACACTGACCAAAGATCCTGTCTATAGCTTGTTCTACATACCTGAGTACTTGGCAAATGGGAGTTGCTGCAAACATCTGTAAAGCTATTTATAAGGTCTAGAAATACTGTGGTTGGCTCACTTTCCGTGGATTTTAGCAAGCAATAGGGAAAAGAAGTGCGACCAGCAAAAGTACAACAAGCAAGTTACTTTGGAGTAATTAGCTGCTCTTAGCAGTTTGCAGGCAAGGACAAGCTCAAAAACGGCTCACAGAAGCCCAACGGCAAATTGTCTGTTAAATTAAATCCTGGTGTTTTACTATCAGGACACTGTTGTTTAGCTTAGAATACTCTTTTCCATAATGTTTTGCACCTTATTTGTTTTTTAGGGTTTTTTTAAGTAATGTTTTTTCCTTAGAGATGGCTTGTACCTATTCTTGTTACCTATTCTGGTAAGGACCGTGGGGAAATATGATTTTTAAAGGTGAACCTAAAAGGCAAAAGGAGGAACACGTGCAAGGTCATCACACGGTGAGGCAGCCAACCTTCCCCCGTGGCTGCAGGGCACAGACATTATACCTGGCACTTGAAGCCGATTCCTCATGCTTGGGCCCTCTGGGGCTGCTGAGCATGCTTCAGCAAGCCTGATGGCTCCTGCAATGCTGTGGGCCATTGGACAAGCAGGAGGCGTGGGTGGGGATCACGTTCCTAGATGTCTGGATGGGTGGTGCACACCGTTGACATTGGGTGTGCGCAGGCTAAAGCGGTGTCCTCAAAATCCATATCTAAATATCCCCAAAAAGCAGAGCAGTTCCTCACTCTGGCCAGACAAGAGGCCTAGGCAGTTAAAAGGGGTGGCTGGAAAGATCTGGGTGCTTTAAAGTGGCACCTCTTTGGTGAGAAACAAAAGCAGCTTTTAAAGGTCTCTCCCACTTTCACCCCTTTCCCCCACAAAAACCTGCAGAATAGTTGTTGCTTTGCTGTTAATGGAATTTCACTGGTAGTAAGTCTGCTGAGACAAAGTTGCTTTAGCCACCTTCCCCAGAAACATCCCGTGCTCAACATGGGATCTCACATCCAAACTCCCAGCTGATAGTCAATCCATTTTGCTTCAGACTGCTATTCATTTCCCCCTCAGCAACAGGAGGAAAATCAAACACTTATGGCACAAAGCATAATAAAGATATTTCCAACTCTGTTGCTTCCTGAAATGCAGCAGGAGAAACCGGCTCCAGTAACCCTGGCAGCAGCAGGATCTACCACTGGAGAGAATAAGCAATCCTAATGCCAACAGAGAAACATGACATGTACCTTTTATGAATCAGTGACGGCTTGCCTTTTAACAAGTCCAGATTAAACTTGCTTTTGTGTAAATTTTTGCAAATGATGTTCAGACTACAGCCAGGCTGAAGCAAAAATTGAAGGTACTTACATGAATTAAAATAACATTTTAGTACAGTAATTCTGCACTCCTATTAGGAGAAAGAATAATATAGTAAGAATTTGATAGCAACAAGGAGACTATAAATCAAAAGCACAGAGGATTGAAATGATTTAATCCCACAATGATTTAATTAACTCAGCAGTATTCTTCTAATACAAACATGTTATTAAATTCCAACTAACATCCCCTCCATTTAGGAAATGTAACAAAACCGTATCTGCAAGCTCTGGAGCAATGCATAAACATCCCATTACCACACCAATGAATTTGCAAGTTCATTCTTCCCCGGTGCGTCCACACACAAACACCACCTAATTGAAGACAGACATTTCAAACGGATTTCCACTTTAAACGTGGGCCCAGTTCACTGTCCAGGTAATCACAGCAAGCCCAAAGCAGCTTTTTCTGGCTGTGAATGAACAGCATTAGTCCTGATACTTAAGCAATCACTGTGTGGACGGTTTGGAAATGAACAAACTAAACACTGGCTTTGCCTTCTGTCCCTAGAAGCAGATGCGAGCAAGCGAGCAAAAAATTGGGCATCTTCCCCATCCCTGCACTATGTATGTCCACGGCATTCACTGGCGGATCACTGCAGCTCAGCCACAGGTGCCAGCGCAGCTCTGTAAGGGCTGCCTGAGCTTGCCTCAGAAAGGACCTCGTGGTCAACTCACCTACCGATTGCTGGCAACGATGTGGTGCCGCAAGGTCACGTAGGATACACACCAGAGGCTCTAACCTATGAGATGCTTTCTTGCATCTGTCCTACTGAGTAGCAGGATCCAAAAAGGTTTCTATCTAAAATGTCTGAAGTTGACGTGAACTCACACCTTGAGTCCAGACAGCACAGGCGGCAAGGAGAGCTGAGACTCAGCATAGCACTATGTTGCGTGACTCCCTAAAGGCTATCAGTATAAAGTTATGACATCTCTGATTCATCTCAACCATTCACTTATGGTATAATTACAATCGTTCAGTACAGTTCTGAGGTTTTTTTAGATTCCCTATTGCAGTGATGTTTACACCCAAACCCACTCCTGCCTGCCTCGCTAGGCACAGAGAGAATTAGAATTTCTCACGTTACGTTTTCCCATTTTCCCCCTCACTCTCAGCCAGATAGCTTCTCAATTCTGTCAATTCCTGATCAAAGCATAGAACAGCTAAGTTATATTGTCACCGTGCCATTAATAAAATATAGCAAGAGTAATGTTGTGCAACAAAAACGTGCAAGGGCATGTGTAACTAAGATGCACGCACAGAAATCTAGTGTGAATACGCTAATGCAAAGCTACTGCAGCATATACTACAGACTGCTCAGTATTTATACAAAGCAGTCCTAAAGGTTAATTGCAATGGTGTTACCATAAAACAACTGCAAGCATCACTGTGTGGCTGAACACCCAGTGGGGCTACCAGCATGTGTGCAGCAGGGCAGGTTTGGATCAGGCCGGTCCCATCCCACAGGGTGTGCCAGACCACCCTCGGCCAGGCAACACATCCCCCTGTGCGCTGCCGCTGGCCCTGACCACGCAGCCCTCCTCCCAGCATGCTCTTGCTGCTGCAGCATCACTTCGAAGCATCGCTTACGGGTAGGGAGCCAAAATGCTCCTGGGAGTGGGGCCAGGTTTGTGTTATTAAAAACAAAAAATCCCAACAAATAACATACTTCTGCGTTTGAGTGTGAGATGCCCTTAATATTTCCAGTAATTCACGTTGGGACTGTAACTACTGTTCTGGCATTTTCCAAAAGCAAGAACCAAGAGATTAATTTCTTTCTGCCACCACGCTTCTTGCTGTAACAGACGTGAGGAAGAAGAAACAGCAGCACTGACTCCATGCTGATCCTGGTCCCCAGCAGACCACGCATGGGGCTCCAGCTGAAGTACCTGCAGACCCACTGACCACCCAGCATTAACAGCGCTAAGGACTGCCTGTTTTTAGCTTAGTCCAGCAGACTTGTTAGTCTTCAGTGATTCGTTACTCTTCCTTCAGTACCGAGCAAATGAGACTTTCAAAACCATGTGAGATCACCCCCACAATTTCTTCAGAAGCAATGGGACAACATGTTCATGTGACACAGGGGACAAGATGACAAGTAATGCAACGTCTTTCCTACACTGTCCATCAAATTTAGCTCATTTAGCTCAGGAAAGTGTTATTTCTCCAAACAAGAGAGGGGCACCCAGGGAAGTCCAAGGATTGTTTTCATACAGTTAGATCACAGCCCCAGAGCGGAGGCCTGATTTTTCCCAAACACAATTGCAACTTTCTTTAAAAAAGGCATCTGAGTTAAACACGCCACAGATTAATCTATGTACGATTTATTTATTTAGCTTAAGATCCTTGCTTTAAAGAAAGATTTGAGAGAAACACCATGATATATCATGGCAGATACCCAAGAAAGCCAGTATTTTAAAGCTGGGCCAAAGGGAGTGCCAGGACCTGGACCTAAGGAATTGTCCAGATTAATCCAGCTACAGGATTTGTCCTGTTTAGAGCAAGTAAAATCCTGTTGACTCAACCTGATGTCAGTACTTTTTTCAAAATGTCTTGTTGCTAGAGGTTATTCAGCTGCAGGATTAAGCACAAAATTTGCTGTCACACCTGCAAAATCTAACTTAGTACATGTACTAGTACATTATACTAAAGTTCATCTTTTTATACAGCTGCTCTTTCAGAAATCAACATCCTTGTCTTCAAAAGAGCCCATATAAAAGTTTTTTGGGAAGGAAAATAAAAATGTGCATCATAACATGGAATTAAAACAATTAAAACCAAGAAGTATCTTTACAGGAGTTCCCTTGAACGGTAACTAAATCTGGAAAAAAGAATGGCATTAATTCATACCCATTTGTGAATGTAATTTGTTAGAAAAGAGTAAGTAATTTTGGTACATCAAACTGCTATTTGGAAGTTTGCCTGGGCTGTATAGAGGGGGGATGTGAGAAATTTGCCCTATTTTTACAGTTGAAAGCTTCATTGACTCACACAAGATACTTTAGCCTAATATCCTGTGGCATTGCAGTGACCTAGATGTAATTATTGCATGCTTTTTCCGAAATATTTGTACACAACCAGAAATTATAACCTAAGTTACCAACCAGTTCTTAGTTTATACCAGCAACACAAAGATGGACTTCAATTAGCAGTAACCTAGCTGTCTGATGTTTTTAGCAATCTTTTGGACACATGTTTGGTCTTGGTTTGGTGTAATTTTCTGGTTTCCATTTTTCTTAGACAAACATATTTATCGTGTTAAGTAAATGATGTTTTAAAAACTTTCAGCTGTCCCTTCTCCCAGCCCGCAATCACTGTCCCCATCAGACGTGGGGTGACCTCGTGTTTGTAGGGGTACATGCATTTTACAAACAAAGATGTGGAGGGCAGGGGCGGTGGGGGCGGGAAATTGTCTTGCAGTGTCCCGTGGCGTCACCCAGAAAAATGTCCTTCTTGCTCCCACCTTTACCTGTCCTTCCCAGCACGGAAAGTGGGGGTCTGCTGAAGTTTCTCCTGGCTCGCAGTCGGGCTCCGTGGTGAGAGGCAGACGGGTAGTACTTAAGAGGACAGAGAGGCATGTGAAGAAGGAAATGCTTGGGAATGCAGCGATCAGGTAGTTCCTCTCCCGTCAGCCTCCTCCTGCCCAATCTCACAGACAATGCTGCTCTTGACTCAAGAGCTTTTTGGCAGCTGCTGCTTGAAAGGTCATGCTTTCTCCAAACACAAGACCTCTGTGGTGTCTCGCTCACCACACCAGTTGGTGAAGTAGCTACTGACTCAACAGCGCAGCTAGTTGGTGCTTTTTGCCCAGGGACTCACCAGCTGGTTAACTGTGTTACTAAAACTTCAGTGGTGCCAATTTTTACAGAACTATGTGCCGTTCACTATCAACAGGTCAACATCTAACATTTCTCACCAAAAAACTTAGTTCAAAGTGGGCTGTTTCCACCTGCAGAAGTACTGAACTCCCAAGGAGCATATATCTGTTTAATTACAAGTTGTTTCTTAACCTCTACCGCCAGATGTCTTTGGTCACACAACTGTATTTGCTCAGCCCCTGCCACTGTGGAGACTGCTCAGTGCAGGATAACCTTTGAAATGTAACCTAAAGGTTCACAGTTATTTCTCTTCCAAGTCTTTCACTACTAAATTACGTGTCAAGTTACTCAACCTGCCTATGTGCTTAAAAAAAAAAACCCACGTTATCTTTTAATTTAGGCTTTTTTCTAAACCAGATAAGATTATGGAGCCAAATAAAAAAAAACAAAAACAAACCTGCAATGATTTCAATAAGCCTAACAGCCCAGTTTTCCCCCCAGACTGATATACTGATGCTCCCATTAAGTGAGTATCCCATTTGCCTACATGTGTTTTTAGTTTTGTGCTAGTACAGAAGACCAGTTATTTCTCACTGTTCTCTGTCTTCTGGGGAGCAGCTGCAGTACGCTCCTGCAGCCCTCAGCTTTAAAAGCAGTGTTCAGTGCCTGATTGGCAGCAGAGCTAGAGGTGGCATACTGCTTCCTGCTGTGGAGAAATCAGTACCGTTACTGAACAGATCTCAGAGAATACATTAAAAAAAAGAAATTATTCCTGATATGTGCACCTTTTTGAGTAAGATAAAAAGCATGCTTCCTCATCATGAGAAAACAAAAAAAAATCTACCATAAAAAAGGTTTATTACAGCTATTTTTCATTGCTTTACAGCTTTTACCTTTCTTTGCTGAGCCAAGAAAGAGCATGAAACAAACGCAGAGCAGTGCATAACCGCTTGTTAAAAAAAGCGGTGGTAACTGGATGAAAAAAATAAAGAAAAGGATCAGAAGCATCTTAACAAGAAATGTATGTCTCAAGCTCCAGCTACATGAATTAAATTTTGCATATGAGAAAAGACAACGTCTCTTTTTTCAGCTGCAAATATAATTCAAGCTTTATGACCTGAAAGCTCCTTTACTCACTCTTTCATTCACACATGCATCCTTTTCCTATAGGGAACAATATACCGGGAAGAAGTTTTGATTTAGGAAAACGTGAACAGAGCTGGCATTTCTTTATGCTCAAGGTTTGGCAATTATGACGTGAGACTCTTCTGTGTTTAACGTGACCGGATCTTTAAATTCCTCTTGCATAATCACTACTAGGTTTTATCATTGCAGAGCTGTATTTTAAAATTATTAAAAAATAAGACTGAGTTGTTCCATGAAAAACAATACTAATGACATTTCGTTTCTTACAAGTCGTATCAGACATCACAGCTTCACACAGTCAGCAAACAAGATACCCGCTCCTTTCTGAAATCCCCTAAGACTACAGTAACGTGGGTCCCTCTCAAGTCCCCTAGATATGAGCCAACCAAAGGCAACATTTCCTCCACGCCATGCGTGTGCTGTGATGCCCTGTGTGATCAGAGCTGCAGCACTGCTGGCTGGAATTGCCTTTTGCCTATTTACCCGCAAATGCTCAAGAGGCACGAAGGGAATTACTTTTCACTAACACCTCATATATCCCATGATGTAATTAGAATGGCTCATTCCAATCTCCAATGTTAATCCTTGTTTATAATCTGTAAGCAGAGAACCTGAACTTAAGCATCATTATGTTTAAACGTGGTTTGCATTTTATGTTGTATTTATATTTTCATTTTATGTGGTTTTTTTTTTAAAACACAGCTCATTTTCACTAACTGCCAGCCATTAAAATGTACTGTTGCAGTCCTTTAACTAAGCTCATCACTTAATTTTGTTAACCAGTAGTTTATATTGTATCTATGGACATTTATCTAAGCAAAAGCATGTCCTAAAATAATTTACTCAAATTACCAAACTTTACATTTTTTTAATGGGATGAAGTTGGAAAGATGTGTAACACTTCTTAAGTTACTCATTTTTTACTCATGATGTTTAGCAGACTCTACTGAAGGGAACTAGAACTGTATTAAACACAACTAACATCCTATGAGGAGGCTCAACAGACAGATTATTTTGTTATCCATCAACACTCCATGTTTAAAATTGAGGTATCAAAAATAAAGTTTTCTTCCTTCATGAAGAAACTGAACCTACTCTTTTTTTTTCTTACTTTTGTCCATCAATACTTTAAAACTAGAGGGTTTTTTTCAGTTCTATTCCCCTATTCCTTCATTAAAAGGAGGAAAATAATTAATTAGAGAGGAAAGTAACACTTTCCTATCCTTCCCTGAGCCACTGTTTCTCATCTGCCTCCCATCAGTTGATAAACTAAAATGAACAGTGTATCTGCATCTACAGAAGCAGCCACTATTGTCCGACATGCTTCACCTCCTCATCTCATATCCTAAAAGGTTTTACCACTACAATGGATTGTCTTTGATTAAAGACTTCAGCAGCAAGTGTATCTATGCAATATAAATATTTATTTCATTTTAGGCTTTCAAGAGGCTTGTCAAAATTTTCCATTTAAAAATTAGGTAGATTAATTAAAAAAAAATTATAAAGTAAAATTTAGGAAAAAAATTTACTTTTATTCTGTCTTTATAGCCATCTTCTTACATACATTAAAGACTGTTTACTTTTATATGTATGTGCTGTTAAAACACTAGTTTCTAAATTCCATTGAAAACTGACACGCAGATCATTTAGAGTTCTTAAAGATTTACAGACCAATCTTTAGGGTGGCTTGGTTAATTTTAGTAAAACATAAAGCTAAAAGACAAAGAATCCCAGAAACTGGGGAATATTTGGTAAGGTAAACGTTTGCAGGTTCATCAGCAACTTCAGTTTTGTATCTTGTAACTGTATCTTCAGTTCTGTATCTCGGAAAGGCAGCTATGCTGCTGCCCTGTTGGCAAGTGCCAGGAGGCAGAACTGCCCCTTGTTTTGTCTCCCCAGAGTCAGATTTGCACTGCCCTGGCAAAACAGCCTCTCTGCTTCGCTGGCACCCAGGCCTCTGATGAGGTCCTGCTAAATTCCCAATGGGATGACTCAGTTTTTTCCTAGGGCATTATATGGTTATCTGTCTGTCTTAGAATCATAGAATTGCCTAGATTGGAAAAGACCTGTAAGACCATCTAGTCCAATCATTAACCTAACATTGACAAGTACCCCACTTAACCATGTCCCTAAGCAGGACATCTACACGACTTTTAAAAACGTCCAGGGATGGGGACTCCACCACTGCCCTGGGCAACCTGTTCCAATGCCTAATGACTCTTTCAGTAAAGAAATTCGTCCTAATATCCAATCTAAACCTCCCCTGGAGCAACTTGAGGCTGTTTCCTCTTGTCCTGTCGCTTGTTACTTGGGAGAAGAGACCGACCCCCTTTCAGGTAGTTGTAGAGAGCCATAAGGTCTCCCCTCAGCCTCCTTTTCTCCAGGCTAAACAACCCCAGTTCCCT
>JAVKLA010000047.1:21338724-21389092 GCA_034782735.1 Sagittarius serpentarius | reverse complement strand
CGATCTAGTCTGTCCAGATCCCTCTGCAGAGCCTCCCTACCCTCAGGCAGATCAACACTTCCACCCAGCTTGGTGTCCTCTGCAAACTGACTGAGGGTACACTCAGTCCCCTCATCCAGATCATTGATAAAGATGTTAAACAGGACCGGCCCCAATACTGAGCCCTGGGGAACACCACTTGTGACCGGCCGCCAACTGGAATTAACTCCATATACCACCACTCTCTGGGCCCGGCCTTCCAGCCAGTTTTTAACCCAGCGAAGAGTGCATCCATCTAAGCCATGAGCGGCCAGTTTCTGCGGGAGAATGCTGTGGGACGCGGTGTCAAAGGCCTTACTAAAGTCCAGATAGACAACATCCACAGCTTTTCCCTCATCCACTAAGCGGGTGACCATGTTGTAGAAGGAGATCAGGTTAGTCAAGCAGAACCTGCCTTTTGTGTCTTGTACATATAAGAAGTACAGTAAACCCAATGAAGATGCACTGTGTCTTTCAAGAAAGCAGACAGCTGTTTATGGCGATGTAAAGCAATACAGAAGATGCGAGGGCATACATTAGGGTCTACTGCTTGTAGCTGAACTCTCCACTCAAACCCTTTTATCAGTCAGAGCAGACGTGGGAGCTACTTACAAACTAACTGAGCAGTGATACAGAACATCATCATATTTTTGGGTACCCAAGCACAGAACTGTTCTAAGCCAACAGTCCATAAGAGCAACCCACCTTTTTATGCCTACGCAAGTCAGCACAGTTTACAAAATGAAGATTTTTGAGCCCAACTTTAGTCTTTAACTACGCTCAAGGACTGATACAAAACAAGATGGTTGTTTATCAGAGAGTGGAGTACAATAGAAAAGAAAAACTGTTTGCAGTGTCTCTGACTTTATCACTCTGGACCACGTGAGAGCTCAGTCTGTGCTGTCTTCACTGCCAAGAACCCAGACAGCTGCCTGGCTTTCTGTGGGACAGTGCTCCCCCTAAGTCCCATTACAAGGAGCTGTGCCAAGTTACATGCTCTAAGAACATTATTTTGCTTTTTGAGCAGCTTCATGAAAACCAGCAAAATAAAGCAGCACCATGTCCTTAAAGAAAACAGCTGTTCGGTGTCTTTGTGACACCTAGAATATGCGTTATAACACGCGCAGATCCTCCTCCAACTCTAAGCTAATTAACGTGACTTTTGAATTAGTAAGTCATTACCTTGGATAACAAATTCCAAAAGGTATTAGGCATTACTGCTTCATTCACAACATGCACGTATCTGAAAGAGACTTGCTTCATTTTTACACTTCATCCTTACAAACCTTTTAAAAAAGGTCTGAAGCCTGTTTGAAGAGACTCTCTCGGCCAGTGCTGCCCTACTCACAGACAGAGCCTATAAGTGTTTCTCCTTATCTTGAAACTTTCTTTCTGCCTTCAAAAGGACGTAGTCCAGTGCTGGTTTGAACGCGAATGGATGACCCAAAGCTTCGTCCCATACTCACATGCTTACTAGCAGGTTGACTCTGAGGTAAAGATCCAGGGGCCAGCACTGGAGAGCTTGCGGGGCTACAAAGTTCTGGGAAGGGATTTGGGATGGCCGGCAAAGATGATGTTCTGAATTGCTGTTCTTCTTCTTGAAGACGCCTATAAATACAGAAGCACTAAGCATTAAGAGGAGCAAACTGGCATCACTAGACCTGGATTTCCTGCCTCACCATTTACGATAATGATACTAAAGAAAAGGAATCAAACCCACTCTTTTTCTAAGCAACTACTATACAGTTACAGCAACCACAAGCACAAAGTAGGTAATTGCATGTGAAAAATGACCAGTCAGGCATCTATGCTTGTTTTGTTGCTTGTAACTTGATTACTTGGGTGAGTAACTGAGGTAACTGTGCACATAAAATATACAAAAATATCTGTCTGTACGCGCTGTTGTAAGCACTAGCTTACAAGCTTAAGCTCTGTGTGCCAGAAAGTCAGTTAAACTCTTCCAAACCAATGTGAAAGAGGACAACACAACAGCAGTCACTTGGAGCCAAATTCCACATGGATCTGCACATGAAGGTGTACCCCTCTAAAGTCTCTAAGCTGAGACTGAAACCAATATTGTCACCTCATTACAATACCAGATTCCATCTCCAAGCAACTCAGCATTTCCTGGAGAAATGGAAATGCAAAGACTCAGCTTGAGCAATAAACTGCAATTACACCCTCCTACCTTACGCTAGTTGTACAGCTACTGTTCAGACAAGTTTGCATCTCCTGAAATACGCCTCACGAGTCTACATAGGACCAACAGAGTGTCAAGTTCCACTTTATAATGCACCGGTACTGCCCACATCAACAAAAGGAAAACTAAAGCCTACCAGTTGCCACAGAAAAGCTTGAAAAGATGTAAGACCTATTCATGACCACACGGATTGCTTTAGGTTTCCCTACTGCTGGGGCATCGCCGCTGAAGATGTACTACGCGACTCTGAAGCAGGCAGGCTGGCTGGCAACGCCTTTGCAGAAGGCACCATCTAGCGGCAATTCTGGAGGTCTCCAGAGACACTCAGCCAACTGGATTTGAAAAGCAAATCATTAAAAACTCCATTTGCTCTCATTTTTTTCCCATGTCTTCAGCAAGCAGAGCCTTCTTAACAGAGCTGTCTGGGAGACAACTGCTGGGTTTGCCTCTGGCAGCGTGTCCCACTCTGGGCGTGCTCGCTGTCTCTGCCTGTACCACAATCCGGGGGCCGATAAAATAACTACTGGGAAATCTGCTCCGCAGGTAACTCTACCCCGCAATTTTGTTGCCTTGGTGTTCCACGAATGAGCCTTACAGATTTTAGTTTTTGCTAGAAATAGCAGGTTCCTACCATAACTATGAGCCATGCAAACGACTGCTTGACCTACTTGATTTTTTTGTGTGCTACCTGTGTGTGTACTTCCCTACAGCATAAGGTAAAGGGAAGTGTAAGATTTCTTCAGCCCAGTAGACGTGCTGTACCAGCAGCTGTGTAATTGTGCTCTGTATTGCAAGTTTTTGACTGCCCTCCATTATAAGAAGTGGAACTATAGACTCAACACAATTAGAAAGGTGTGGTTTTCTTAAAATGAGATTTCACTATGCTGCACTCTGCTCTGCCTATACTGCTGCAGTGCATCGTTTACGTCACGACTGATACACACACAGTGCTCTTAAGAGAATTACCACAGTCAACTATTCTGATCTGGCTGCAAAAATGACACAGCCATCCCCCTGTATGGGAAACAGATCTAGATAATCCTGAATGAAAGTTTTGCCATTATTTTCTTTAATGATAAACACACGATGTTCTTGTGCGTATGGAAGCACAGAGTTCAGAAAGGCAGAGTGTTCTCAAAAGAGCTGCTAAGTTTTGAAATGCCAAAAATAGTTTACATCAAGTGTTTTGACTGAGATATTTACAAAACATCAACAGTTATAATACTCTAGAGAGTGCATTTTCTAGTACAGCCCAATTCAAAGTTAAACATGAAATACTTGTAAAAATGACTGCATCATTAGCTGACTTGGTTGTATTGCAGTTACTGCATACTACCCATTCATATAGAAAAGCTGCCTGTCTTAAGAATACCATTCCTATAGGAAATACATCAGCATAAAGAATTAGGAGCAACCTGTTCCACATCTGGGATTTTTCTTTTATTTTTATTACTTCTCCCTTCTTTTGGAGAAGACACTATTAACTAGAAAGAAAGGAAAGGAAAACTCCAAATCTCTCTGATTCAGGCAATTTACCAGGCTGACAGGAGCTCCTTTCCTCCTGCTGCCTAAAAAGAAGATTTTGAGAACCTCTGCATCATCTATAGACTCTCCCATCGCCATCAAGAACATTCTACTTGAAGCTTGAATTCAAGCCCCCATCCTGACAACAGGGAGACAACTTAAACACTTCTTTTTTTGTAATGACTCACATAATGCACTCAAGTGAAAGAGCTGAAAGTGCTCTAGGAAGAACAGTTAAGTAATTATGACGTGCTGCTTTTTTTGTTTGTTTGTCTTGGACTGTTCAGGAAACCTCCACAGACAGGTATTTTCTGTATATCAAAACTAGCCGAATGCACCCTCATCTACCTATATGATCTCTTGTTTTATAAAACCAAGAAGCTGTCAGTAGGCACCATACCTGAGAGAATAGTTTTTAACAGTTTGGAAATAAATCCAAATATGGACATTATTTCTGCAAATTGGTACCAATGATATGCTTCTACATGTCTGCTACTACAGGTACATCAAACATTGATTCAAAAAATGGTGAAAATGTGACATTTTTGCATTTTACAAAACACACAGAAAATGTATGTCCTTCACCTACCTGGTACATCTTTTTTCCTACGCAAAAGTCCAGTCTAACACTACTAGGCTCCTACCAAAGTTGATCTCCTATTTTAAAATGTAGTTCTTTCGAAGCTAGCTCAAGACAACTTTAACAAGCAGCAGGCAAATCCCTTGTTCCTACCTGACTGCCATAATGCGCACTGGCTGAGACCGCTGCACCTTCTGCCTTGGAGACATGGGCTGCAGTGTGCCAGATCCTGAGGATGGCAACTGACTGCGGTTGAGCTGACCATTTTGAAGGAGCGGAGTGGTTTCTGACTGCATACTGCATGTAGAGTATAAACTTTCAAATGAGGAATTCATATCGTTTACCAAAGCTTCTAGGTCCACATCGTCATCTGAAAGACAAAATAAAGGCAGCATAACACTTCTGGAAGTCCCAGATAAAAGAAGTCTGGAAAGACCAAAGACTAAGTTTCAGTGAAGTTATCACATAATTTTATAGCTATATTTTTACAGTGCAAATTTTTGTAGCAGAAATCATTTATTTATTTTAGAGCAGAAAAACGCAGTTAATAACAGCCAGCAGTGGACAGCTATTTTGTCTTCCTTGGCGAAAAGCTACTGACACAGGATGAAGTATTTGTACTGCAGTATTTACTATCTATACACATGTACATATATATACACACATATATATGCAACAAAAATTTGGTGGGATTTTTAATAATGCCAATGCTAATGTGAAGCACCACTTCACTTACTGATAAACTGACATAACATTTCGAAAGTACAGCACTTACAATACCTCAGTTCAGCCTGTCAATGTATCAAGTTCAGATTGTCAAACACTGTAATAAACACTTTGCAAGATCCAGTAATTTAGAAGAAAAAAAGCAAGACAGTGTTGCAGAATTCAACAGGTGAAAGACACAGTCCTCTGCTGTACATGTTGAAAAGCGATCATTATAGTTTGTTTTAAAATCCCGTCTGTATTTCTGCATATTTTTGTGATATGGTATTTTGAAGGGCAATGCAAGCTTTTAACTGTCACTCCAAGGACTTTCTAGCGCTTGCAATGCAATAGAGACCCCTCACTTGAAGAGCTCAAAGTAAATCACCCAGGGATGTGGTGTGGGTGGTTGGAGGAACATCAGTCCCTAAAAAGTGCACCAACCTTTCTATATATGCCACCTTACCTCACAGTAAGCAACTTTTGCTCTTCGTTCCTCCTTAACAATCATAATTACTCTGCAAGACAACAAAACTCTGCGAGTCTTTTGCACTAACCACTTTCTGAACTCCTATTGCAGAGTACTGTAATTACTCCCTAGCCACAAGTTACGTCACTCTCTATCAGGAGTTCAGCAGGCTGACAAACACACACATTGATATCTGCTTCTGCTTACCGCACAGCCATTGCCTGAACAGCTACTTCAGACCAAACACAACTTTGTGCATCCAAAAGTGTGCCCTTATTTTCCAGCTGTATCAACTGGCCTGGTAAAATATACCATTGCTGCCTGCAAACCTTGTATCTTGCAAAACTCTTCATGACACAGGTGGAAAGCAGAGCCAACCAGTGGAGCTAGCAAACATTTACACAGTGCTGTGCATCTGAGATAAGCTTTTCACCCCAAATATTTTCTGATACCTAGAAAACATGGCAAAAGAATGGGTAAATGAACCACCAGGAGCAGCTATTCAGCTTGCAACCAATCACCATACTTTCTTTGAGATACCATAAACAATTTTGTACCACTATCACTTTTCTTGAGGATATAATCCAATACAGCACCACTCAATTTCTGTCCACCAACAACATGCCTCAATAACCAACACAGCATTTACACGGCAATTCTTTTGGATGCTGACGACCCCAGTTCTCAGTGTTGGATGAACC
Organism: Sagittarius serpentarius; assembly: GCA_034782735.1. Lineage (NCBI taxonomy): Eukaryota > Metazoa > Chordata > Aves > Accipitriformes > Sagittariidae > Sagittarius > Sagittarius serpentarius. Next base: position 21,382,895 of record JAVKLA010000047.1, on the reverse strand, counting down.
AAAGATCTGCTCAGAATTAAACAGGTGCTTGTCATGTCCCTACTTCTGAGCTCTATTTAATGACTTGAAATACTATGTTCCGCACTGAAAGCTGGTAGGCCCTTTACTAAAGTAAAAGCCACTTAGTCTTCACTGAAAACATACTCACAGGATTTCTAGGTTTGAACACGTTTAAAAAAACAAAAAAAACCCACCAACCCACAAACAGGTTTCTTCCTTTTATTTCTTTATGGTTATTTCTCTCAGTCTCTGTGCTTAACAGCTACTGCCCTACTACTAAGACTCACCTTCACTAGGCTACACCATCTTCTCTGTCTGTCAGCTAGTTCATGCATTTTCAATAACCTAGACTTTGCTTTGCTTGGACAAAGTCTACAATAATTTTCCTGCTATTTTTAGGGATCTCAAGACAGAGCTGCAATTTAAATTTCATTCCATCCTCCAGATTCTTATCCTGTTTGGAGATGACATATCGAAAACGCTCCTTGAGCAATCACAAGGGAACCACAGGAGTAGGAGTATAAAGAGGGAGAGGCTGAATTACAAGGTTTTTGAATTTTATCATTCATCTAAAGTATGAGAAGACCAAGCTGTAGGGTGTCAGATGGCTATCAAGTAAAAGCTTAGGGGTTGGATGAAGGAGACATAAAAGACAGACCCTGGCCACAGCGTCACGGAGTAAATTACAGCAACTAACAGCAATTGTTTAGCAGGGTGAAAAGCAGAAAGGGAATAAAGTGAAGGCATACACTCTGTGGAAGTCTGTACGGCTTGGTCCCCGAGGGTGCTAATTTATTAACAACTTAGACAAAGCTATTAGTGTGCAAGATCATTAAGTTTTCAGATGATTGTAACATGGGAGGAATGATTAAGAGTCAGCTCAAGCTATCCCTGAATAATCAAATAGGAACAAAGGTGTAATACGAAGTCTAATATGCATAAAATGAGGCACTTCATGCAAAATATTAAGCAAGCAAGTACATAGTTTAAAGCATTGAATTACCATTAGTAGGCTTTTGAGCATATCAATTACACACCTAAATTCAATTTCCAACAGGACAGGCACTGACAAGGTGCATAAAGAGTTTTCCCAATAATAGGTTGCACTAAAGTCCAGAATCTGGTTTCACTCCTCTGCCAGCTCCTTTTCTCTGCGGGTGCAGCACTGCTAATAATAGCCCTCAGTCTTGCTATAAAACTTTTGTAGGAGCGCAGATCCTTAAGCTTTCTGAAGACAAAGCCTGCAATCTTGAATTTCATACAATTTTTTCTCTATACAATGGCATTTACTACTAAATATCATTAAGTTTTGGAGAGATTTCAGCATGCTGCAATAGGAAACCTTTCTGCTGTAGCCTACTTTGGAAGTGCCAGCAGATGTCTCAGCCTGCCAAGTAATCCAGTATGTTACTTGTGATGGCTCTCTACAGAGCTTAACTAAGTAACAATTAAATTAGCCATCCATGGGATTTCTAAGCCACTTTAACCATTTGCAGGCATACTATTCAGAAGGATATTTCATACACAGTGCAATCCTTCAAAGCATCTTTCTCTGCAAACCAGCAAGATCCAGCCTCTATCAAGATCATTGTACGTGCAGAAAAAAAAAAAGCTGACAAAACTGATTTGAGGAGCTTTGTTAACAGCAAAATTCACAAATCATTGCGCTTTGAGACAGCATGGCATCACCCTGGTTCTCTTAAGTATACGCACACAAATTTCACAACTGACCTGGAAGAAATCACCTTTGTAGGTTTTAGCAGGCAGAGTTGCAGGTAGCTGAGGAGCCTCCAGCTCTCCAGCTATGTTGCAGACATATGCTTCCAGGGACACACAAGGCTATTTCCTCAATCTGCATTGAACTCTGCCATAAGATCAAGGAGTATGACAGTGGATATTTGAGGTCTGGTTTTTTTCTCTCTCAGTTGAACAGCACAGAGGCTAGCTTATCGCTTCCATGCACAAACATGCAAGCAGCCTTTTGCTTTTGAAAGTAATTTTAAAAGGAAAACACTGGCAAAGGCTAGCTCTGACATACTTCTGGTGGTGGACAGGGTAGTGTAGTGGCAGTTTTGTAGACTTCTTATACCATAAGAAAACACTTGGTACATTTGTGAGCAATGTTATTTCCCAAACTAGAAACCAAAGTGCATACACTGGCAGCTGTCTGAACTTCATTTTGCTTCCCTGCCCACAACTTGTTAAACTTTGGCTTTGTTCACAAACCATCTCCACTGGATGTTGCAAGTAGTATTTTTGGTAAAGTAAATCATGATTTCAATTACAAGAAAAAATTTAAAAGTTCAATTCAAGGAGAGAGGAAAACTTTGTTATAAAATCGTCGTTGAGCTAGTGAGCTAAGCTATCGCGTTCCACAAAAACAAAAGCACTCTGAATACCATTTGAATGTTTTCAAGCATACCACAGGAGGGATGATAACAACTAAATTAGGCCTGAGCAAACTTTAATCTCTGTCTAACCATGTCCCACTTGCCTTTCTGCTTCTAGCCCTTCTCTATCCCCTAGACCCTAATTTATTTACTCATTTTGGTGGTTGTTGGCCTTCACATGTCAAGCTCAGCTAACAGGACTAAGCAGGATCCTGCTTATTCTGAAGCGACGTAAAGCTGAAATGAGCCCTGCTCAGCTTCATCTGTGCCAGCCTCCCAAAGAAAGCAGGTGTTTCCGTGGCTGTCAAGGGGCTCATTGCACTGTAGAAATTCTGTCTACTGAAAAAAAGCTGAACATGGAACGAATCACAGCTTTGGGCTACAGACCAGGATGCATTTCATGTCTCTAAGTGGCAGCCCGGCAAACACCCTTCACTTTTACATATGGTCTGGACTTCATAGGGAATAGTGTGAAAAAAATCACAGGACCTAAGTGAGCTTTAAAACTGTATACATACATAAATAATTTCCTTCTTATTTGCTCATTTCAGAATTTAATTATCCAGCATTATCCCTCATATCAGTTCACAGAGAAGACTGATATGAGTGCTACTCAGATGCTACTAGGAATTCAGAAGATTTATAAAAAGGCCATGGAAGTAAGTCTGATACTACAGGAAGCTTAACAGCATGTATATAAACAAGTGTTTAATATTACAGTAAGGCAGCTGTTGATTGATCACCTATTCCTATTTGACAGTTTAACTCCAGCAATCAGTTCCCCAAAACGAATTTCAGTGCAGCACGTACAAGATCCAGCTTGACAAAGCAAAGAAGCTAAGATATAACTAACGTAAGATTTCACTCAAGTTCAGCTCAGTAGCGGATGATATCGAAGTGGTTAGCAGGCCCTCCTGCACACATTAATTAACCCTCAAGGAGACAGAGGGAATCAGTGAATAAAAAGGAACGTACCGTTCCATGTAGCCTAGCATGCTGCATTGATGATGCAGTGAAACACTATGCAAATTATAGGTAATACAGGGAAAAATGCATTTACACTAAAAAAACCAGAAGGACTTGACCAGAATTTAAAAGGGAAAAAAGGACATCTAAAATACTTGTGCTATGCACCTCAACATCCCGTTTCAAAACTCCTAAACCCGCATATAAGTTATTCTGATTCATATTGGTGATGCAAGTACATTTTGCAAGGTTTGGGGTACTGTGGAAATCTCATGTTTTAAGATTAAAAATGCAGGTAAGGATTACGACAGTGATACGTGCATACAAACTCCTCTTACAAAATAACTGCTTATAAAGGGGATCCCTTGCACAAGAGCACTGCAGCACGTCCCTCCAGCATCGTGTCCAAATACTGTTTTGGTAGGATTTTTCAGAAATTCCAATCACTAAAACTTTTTGAAAATATACCATTGCTGACAACACACAGTTGTAATGATGCACAAATAAGTCCACTCTAGGTAACACTCACACACCTCCGTTACTTTCTCCCTCTGAGCTTGTAACTACATTTGCTATGTTTACACAAATGTCTCACCTCCCTCCATACCCTGTTTCGGCCTCCGCTAATGCCACAGACACACAAGTTGCGTCTTCGGACTTGCAATTCTTGTACACTGAAACAGTTACTTACAGCCCCCCTATGGCTGCATGCATTTAGTACTTGGCAGCTTCTACACCTCTGAGAGACACATGCAACAGAAGCTGGATGATAATATGCAGATTTGTTACAATTTTTTAGCTATGCTCCAGCTGAATGACACCCTCCAGTTCCCAATACCAGCTCTGGTTCTCTGCATTCTCTCCCTTCTTACTTTATTAAAAACTACATACAGATGGTAGTTTTGCACAAGAAACAAAAAGACAATATAAAAAACATTTGCAAACCCTATGCTTTCACACAGTTCTCCAGGTCCACTGCTGGACCCAGTTATAAAAATATCAAGATTGCCTTGGTTGAACATTAGAAGCTTAGAGGGTTTTTTGTTCGTTTCAAGTGAAGGCAAAAGACACAAACCCAACTTTGTGTCCCAGAGACATCACCAACTTCAGAGTGGTCACAGTCTGAATTAAAAATGACAAGCCTGAACCCCAAAACTCCAGAACTCTGTGTACCCTGTAAGTCCCTTTATGGGACCTGCACTGAAGAATCCTTTCCTTTATTGCTTTCTGATGTTCATCAGCTTAAGTGAAATCCTCTACTTTGTACTGTAACTATGGTTGCTGGCCTACAAAATGTCGTATCAGTGCATGTACAGCTTCCAAAATGCTAAATGGACCATGCTTTGGAAAGAAGGGCAAGAAGCAGAGATGCTGGTCGGTAAAAGAGCATGAAATTGAGACAGGCATCTATGCGCTTTGAGTACACTGAAATGACACACAGAGAAGTCAACAGTGAACTTGTAACTGCTTCCGTATTCTCCGGGTGATTTTTAAATCCCACACACTTCTATTCCCATTTCTGTCAGTAAGGCTGGGATGGCTAACAGCAAATGTATATACATTAATTACAGGTGCTAGAGAGAATTCACTTTATAAACACCTCTTTACTAAAGGTTCATGGTTGGACTCTAGAAAGGTTCTTAAAACATAACTGATAGATTTCTTGAAACAGAAGACACAAACTGCATTGAACAAAATTAATGTTGCTAGGTGACAACTATAGGAATAAGCTACAGATGAAAGGTGTCAGTCAAAAAAATCAAAGTGTGAACAATTAATAGGAGCAACTGCCTACAGGTGCCCTACAGCAGGAAGGAAGTTGCACCCTTGGACTAGTCCTTACCACATCAAACAAGTTTCAGGAATTCTGATGGAAAAAATGGAGGGTTAAAAAATGGAAAATTCAGTTCTTGTCCAGTTCACACACCTAACGCTAGACATCATAAAGAGAAAGATGATGAAAGCTAGGCATTTGCGGGGAGGGAAGTGGATAAGGAGGGTTGGTTTGTTTAATTCCAGACACAAACTAAGGTAAAGCATGTCTCTGACAAAGATTTTAATGGTTTTGCCCCTTGATGAGGCTGCAATTATTCACAGACAACATTCAGAAGCGCCTCCCAGCATGCACATTCCCAAGAACTGTACACGTTGGTCCTTTTGTGGAGTGGACAGCCATTGGTTGTCTCGACAGATGACTGCTGTAGGTGGGTATCATCACCACCACCGCTGAGCCCTCACTTGACTCTGAGGCACACACAGGTGTTGAAGCACTAATGGCATCACAATGAGAGAAGGGTTTGAAAACCAAGGAAAACATCTAATAAAACATCTAAAATGCTGATTATGCATATACATAGCAGCTTTATTACAACTATAAAAGATAAAATATGTACGCTATGGCCAGTCCCCTCTCCAGACTCCCACATCCCATTTAGGGAACACAGAGTTGGAAATCAATCTTCCAGATACCCATTCTCTAGTCGGAAATTTGAAGCTTTAAAATAAAAAAAAAGGAAGTAGGAAAACAGCATACATTCCTAACAGAAGCATCAGTTCAAAGTTTGAACCCACAGTCAAATAGGACACCAGCTGATCCTGTGTGACTGCAGAGACAGTGGGAGTGACCAGCTCCTGTTGGGTGAGCACACCATACACCCTTGTCCAGCCATCGCTGACGGTGGAGCTCCTGATAACAGCAATGTCTAGCAACTGCCAGCCTTTCAAATCCCTCTTTGCAGGCCAGTGCTTGCACAACCACTGCTGTATAGTAAATACTGAGTAAACAGATCACTTAAAGCAGAATCCGAGGTTAAGTAGACCTCTGGGAAATCGTCATTCCTGATTACAAAATCCAGTCAGAAGATTCATTTTCAGGAAACTGGTAACATCTGCAGCTATCTTCTATGAACATTATGTTCAGCGGTTTCCCTGTACCATTTTCTCACATCACCTACTTTTAGTTCATTGGTTTAAGAAAAAGACTGAGAAAGACCTTAAAAGGAAAGCATTTGTTTGTTTGGGTTTATCAAGACAGAAGAAAACCCAAAACAGACTAAGTTGCTCAGAGGATAGAAAATAACATTAATTGAGGAGAGAAGCAGCACCACAGAGGGCAGAATGGGGTATTCTTTCAGAGGCCAAACCTGGGGTCAGAGTAGACTTATCCTAAAAAAACCTTCGAGAAGGACAGAGTGGTTGCATCGGTGAAGGATGCGGTAACGCCACAGGGTGAGCAGACCAGACTGATTTTTCCTGACCCAAAAGTAGATACGAACAGAGGGAAACCCAAAGCTTAAGTCATAATTGTGCAAGCAACAGTCATGCACCTATAACCTTATTGTGGCCCTTTCTTTAGTCAGGACAAAAAAAGAAAAGAAATAGAGAACTAGCATGAGCGAATGCATGAGACACAGACAGACCGTCAGACCCAGGCATTCTCTATTCAAGTCTTGCCTTCCCAGTAAGGTTAATGGGATGCCTCAATCTCAATGCATCACCTCTACAGCAAAACCAGGAAGGCAGGCTCTGGCAATACATCCCAAAATGATCATTACAGAGCCATCACTCATCCTTCAAGAGGACATGGTCAGGGTGACACCTGAGCAGCAGAACAGCTCCTAGCCTGTGTGGCCCACACAAAACCAAACAGAAAATCCAGTTAAGCTTTCCAGGTGACACGGAAAACTGTGTTAACCTACTGAGCCATTAAGGTACTTCCAAGTCAGAACTCAGGAAGACAATATTGGATGGCAATGGATAGATGAATTGAAATACTGTCTGCTGGTCACATGGTAAATGCTTGGCAGGCTTCATCTTATATTAGCAGCCATATTTATGGGTGAATGCCTTTAAGAGGATATCCTGTATCAGTGAGAGTTGCAATTTGACACAGCAACGGTCAGGTCTGGTGGCATATTTATTAAGATTACATACTTTTACATTAAGGAAACTGAATAAAAAGCTTTAAAATATTGTGTTTTCCTTATGCTTACATAATGAAAATTACCATTTTTCAAAATTTATTCTACCATGTCCTATATACACATTTCTACTCATAACGCTTCTCTAAAGTTTTACTTAGATATTTTTCTTATTGCCCATGTCAGAGAAAAAAAATAACGAGAGTGCAAATCAAATATACATAAATAAACAACACTAATAGACAAGTCACAGTTCAAAAAGGAGTTAAAAATTCAGACAAACGAGAAGAGCTACCACGTGTCTTACAAGTCTAAAGCTATTAAAAGCAAAGTTAAAAACACAGCCAAAGCATCTATTGCTTTCCTTTAGGGAACCTGTTTTTCTTCCTCCCTCATTAAACACCATAATACCAGCCGAATAATCCATGTTGAACAATCCCTACAAATCAATGTAAGTACCACTGCACGGATTAGTTCCTCCCATCCTGTCAAGAAAGCCCAAGCTTTATCCCCGCTCTGGGAACCATCGTGCATAACCTCCCAACGTGGTGCTGCGTAGCCCCGGCCAAAGCCTGTAACACCCTGCCTGCTCTGGCGAGAGTACTGCCTGCCTGCTCTGGGAATTTCCCACCTGGCAGCCAGCAAACCCCTGGCTTCTGGCATTGGGGGGTTTTCATTTCAAAGTTATTCCGCGACAACTTAAATAAAGCTTTCAAGTGAAAAGCGGTTGGATTAACCTAAGAAGCCCGTTAGCGACTCTATTCAGGAAGCAATGGGTCTGCAGAGCTGATGCTGAAAAATTATTATTAAATTAGGTGTGTGCCTCATCACTTGATACTTGGGCTAACCTTTAATCCTACTAACTTTAAACCATGAGTTTTAAAATTTGCTTTGAACAGGTTTATTACTGGCTTAGAAAGCATGTTTAAGAGGATGTAATACAAGTTCCAAAAGCTGCACACAGCAATTAATGAATCAGCTATTCCTCCGAGTTAATTAAAGATTGTGTTTTCAGCACATAATAGTTACCTAGCTGTGACCGATGTACTTACAAAGCAGACAACAGGAATATTTCATATTTAAGGTACTTCTTAGTACCTTAGGTCAGAGTTTAGTTAACAGAACCAAAGTCATATGAAAAAGTAAAATGCTTTAACACCAGGGTAATTTTGGCTTCTTTTACCAGTTGCTTTAATAGTTTAATATTAACTCCAATTGTCATTTTGGTAAATTATCTACAAGAGACTAAACTGGGGGAGAGTTGTTTGGAATTGCAACACTGCATCAAAAAAAGCCCCCTAAGAGCCCCCGACCTGGGACTTTCAAACCCAGCACCTGACAAGTAACAATGAGCGTGCTTGCCTACCTTAGCTTCGCTTCATAGACGAAGGCAGCTGCCATCAGATGTCTTCTTACTGCCTTGGCAGCACCTCCATATATGCTTTCCTCACATTTCTTTGCCTGACTAAGGGAACAACATTTTGGGGCATGCATTTAATTTCATCTGCACACAGATACTTTGTCATTGGGTCGGCAGTCTCCTTTCACGCAAGCCTAGCTATTGTGTCAGAAAATCACACAGACCTTTTTGGGTGCGGAACAAGGAGATCTCCCCTGGCCCTGCCAGCAAAGGGCCGATAATTTGTGAGGAATTACTGCTGTAATGAAGCGCGAACCTCTGCTGCGTGAGAAGGGAACGCCACAGTCCTGCCGCATCGATCCCCAGATGGCAGAGCATATTGCCGCAGTCGCATCCCAAATGGCTGTGTGGAGCCACTGCTGAAGGCATCCGCACCCCACACCACAGTCATTTATAAAACCTCCACGACACTTCCTCTGCCGTGACTACACTGATCCCAAGAGCTCCTGATAGCCAACCTTTTTTAAACAAACAAACAAACAAACAAACAAACAAAAAAACCAAACACCCAAACCAAACAAGAAAAACCACCAAGAAAAAACCCTGAAAAAGAAAAAAACCCCTCAGACCTTGGGGGAAAAAAAGCAAACAAAACCAAACCATTGCAGTCAATCACTCGAAACCAGCAATGACACAAAAGAAAAAGTAATCTGAATTTACCAGTCAAATATTCAATGAAGAGCGATCACATCGGCCTAAATTTCCCTAGGGCCTAAGAAAAACAGAGATTTATTTATGTTTCTTCTAGACTCACCAATTCAAGTTTCCTTTTTGAAATCAGCTACTCGAAGCATGGTCCTTCATGATTTAACATCCCGTAGTTAAGCTGTATCCGTTAATGTAAGTGAGGATCAGGCTCACCCAAAAGCGAAACCCACAGGTGTGCTACGCAGAAGATTCATCACAGCTTGACGCAAGTCAAAACCAACTTGCCCGTTACACCCGTTTTCCTTACGAGACCCACACGCCTGATTTTACAAGGCGTGTGCGCTCCCAGTTCAGGTACTCAGGGTGCCCTGTGATTTTGGGAAGCCAGTCTGCTGCTCTACTCCTCCTGGTCAGTTTTCACCAGGCTGTGGGTAGGGACCCCAAGCCCCCATCTAGGCTCGCCTCCTTGCACACTCACAAAACAACACTGGAAGCAGGACACAAGGCATTTTCCCCAAGGGTACTCTGTTAACAGACCATTGCTTCTTACGGGGCGCTGTCCTTTTCCTTCACCCCATGTAACAAGGATGTCGTCAGTGCACTCAAACAAGCTTGCAGGCACCCGATGTCCTTCACTGCTCCTCCTGAAATCACCCCCACCACTCCTCTTAGGAAAGATGCCCCAAAAACCTGCAGGCACAGGTTCTGTGTTCACAAGAGGTTAGACAACCTGCTCACCTCGTTCCGTTTCACATCTGAAATACAGCCCAGAAAAGCACAGAAGACTGGTTCCTCTGCCAAAAGCACGCCCACGTATTTACAGACCTAGAAAGCCTTAGACCTAGAAAGAGGCAATGCGTGAACAGGACAGAGCTTAAGGTAGGTCAAAAGTGTCGTGAAGCCTTAACACTCTGAAGGACTTCTCTCAATGGCTTTTCAAAGTCAGCAGCTCCAGGTTAGCCACTGTGGTAGTAATACCCACTGGTGTCCCAGTAGCAACCTTTCACTGCTTCGGTTACCTGACTGAATGATTCTTCAGTGATGCTACCCTAGCCTTGCAGGTGACCTGTATTTGGACTTCAGCATATTCCAGATTCACTCTCTGATGCCCATCTTTTCTACCTAGTCTCTAAAACTCGTTGCCATCTTCTGAAGAAAATTTATGTTTATTCTTGAAGATAGAAGCTACCTAACTGTGGTCACGGGGCATATCATCCACTTGTCTTAGAGTTGCAGACCCTGTAGTTTAGAAACCCGTCATCTGCAGCACTTGAGATATCAGAGGGACTTGGAGTATTTTACCATGCCTGACCTCTCCAGGAGTTTTCAACCACAAGGACAAACCACAAAAACATATACAAAAAGAGTAATTTTCTTTTGCTGTTGAATAGCAGCAAACTCATAACTGAAATGCAAAGATAAACAAAAAAATAGCAGCCTCTGTGAAGTTTTTTTTGATATATAAACTTACAAACATACAAGCTTATAAAAATTTACAAGTGTGTGTATACATAAACTTGCAAGCAACATACACCAATTAGGAGCGTTAACAAGATATCTAGCCAGTTTAAGACATGTTCTTGCACAGTTACAAATCCACTCAGACAGTTGTGCTGTAACATACCATAACATTGCACTGCTTCTAACCTCATGTTGTATGTGTCACTAATTGCCTGCAATCTTGATTTGGACAGAAAGACTTAAATATTGTTACTGCAATCCTAATGCCATTAATGAAATTACATACTAATTGCTTTGGTCAGTAGCACCTTATATACTTTAATTACTTAAGCAGCTGCTTACTGTTAAGAACTCCAAATTTAGCCACATCTCATGCTATATTTTGATTTTTTTTGTTTAGCTGGTTTGCCCCATTTAAGTCTGTTTTTTTTTAGCTGAAAATACAAGTAGCTTGACAGAATCTTGTCCTTTTTAATAGGCACAAAGAGACTTAAATAAATTAACAAATTCAGATCTTCCCCTTGAAGCTTCCTGGCTTTAAGAAAAGTGCTGCAACCTTCTTCATCCTCAATGCAAGAATGTCAGCTGCTTTGAAATTATGCATTTCTAAAGTATCCTCACATTATACAGCTTGCCATACTGAAGTGCTGTCATGAACCACTTGCAGCACAGTGTTTACCTAAAGGCAGAAATAAATACTGTATTGCTTAGCACAGTCAGATAAGTTCAAAGACAGTGATGAGTAAGGTTCATTGTTACAATGCTGCACTGTGGTGAAAAATTTTAGTGCGGAACTGACATCAAATTACAAGAGTTGTTTTTCTGCAGATCTTGCTTATTTCATTAAGCTATGAAATCTGATTTTTTTTCTCCCTTATTATGTAAACTTAATACAAGCCCCAGGCTTAGTATATCTGCTTCATAGGCTATGTAAGAAATCAGAGTTACAGAAGTGTACTGTTCCAGTTCATTCTGGGGCAGTCTTAACACCACAAGATTTTTTCAAAGCTACAGGCACCATAAATAATGCAACACTACAATATTATCCTTTGCTATTTTACTCCTCTTTGAAAAATTCAAAAGAATTTTCTTTGGAATGTCAACATATTTTCATTGATGTTCCTTAGCCTTTTCTCAGATGAACCTGAAGACCATCTGACTAGAAAAAGAAACAAGCATGGACTTTGTTTCTTTATTTGACAAATATACAACTTGAAGCACAAGCCACAGCAGCTGCAACATAACATCAGAACATACAGTTACCTAAAAATATTTTAAAGTTTTAGTAGTAAAAAATAAAGGTTCTTTCTGTTTTCTGATGTGTCTGTGCACCTATACATTCTTAACTCTAATCATAAAATGGATAAAACCCCAACATACGGTTTGAGAACAAGAAAGACCTGCACTAACAGCTTCTGCACTATGTAAAGCACTGGAACACACTTCAAAGTTTTCTCCATCTCCAACAGTCCTACAGAGTGGACATCCCACATTGGCTTCCTTTCAACTTCCAGTGAACTAATTTTAAGTGTTATCCTGCATCAGCTGAAGAGCAACTTTCTTTTGTACTTGATTCAAATAAACTTCGGATTCTTATTGTCTTCCTCTTTCACCACAGTGAGTACCATTTCACTGAGAGCCACTTAGGCTCTTTTCTACCCTATTAATCTCTACAGTGTCCTGTCCTGGTTTCAGCTGGGATAGAGTTAATTTTCTTTCTAGTAGCTGGTATAGTGCTGTGTTTTGGATTTAGAACAAGAAGAATGTAGATAACACCCTGATGTTTTCAGTTGTTTCTAAGTCGTGTTTAGACTAAGTCAAGGACTTTTCAGCTTCTCAGGCCCAGCCAGCAAGAAGGCTGGAGGGGCACAGGAAAGTTGGGAGGGGACACAGCCAGGACAGCTGACCCAAACTGGCCAAAGGGGGATTCCATACCATGGGACATCATGCCCAGTATGTAAACTGGGGGAGTTGGGCAGGGTAGGGGAAAAATTGCTGCACGGGAACTAACTGGGCGTCAGTCAGTGAGTGGAGAGCAACTGCGTTTTGCATCACTTGTTTGGTGCATTCTAATCCTTTTATTATTATTATTGTCTTTTTTATTAGTATTATCATTATTATTTTCTTCCTTTCTGTTCTATTAAACTGTTCTTATCTCAAGCCACGAGCTTTACTTTTTTCCCCTGATTCTCTCCCCCATCTCACTGCGGGGTGGGGGGGAGGGGGAGGGCGGGGAGTGAGCAAGCGGCTGCGTGGTGCTTAGTTGCTGGCTGGGGTTAAACCGCAACATGTCCACTCTGTCAACAACACCCCTCAATTCTGCCTTCATCAGCTAGTCTGTTGGCCCCTCCAAAACTGAGGATGCACTAGAAGACTCTCTCTTCCACATGCTCTCAATAAAATGCAACTTGCAGTAATCTAGTTGCCTGCATGAGACATGTCAAATATTTTGACTGATGTTTTTCAGGCAGGCATTCATTAATGTGTGAAAAGCACTCACATTGCTTATATCAGGTCAGTTAATAAAGTGAGGTATGCTAAACAGTAGCATTTCTCCAGGACAACTGCATTGATATACAAGGACCCTTTACAAGTACAAAATATGTATACTGGTAATACTACATCCATGAAAGTTTTGGGGATAGATTAACCCTTAAGTTTCTTCCAAGCCTATTTAAAAGCTATTTAACCCACAGCACTAAAAATCTCTCTTCCACCTCACAGATTTGAAACCACTAGCTTAATAGTACAACAGTGTTTCTTCTCTATCCCTTCTCTGTCAGATTTGCTGGCGGAGGGCTGAGCCCTTCTCTATGTTTGTATGGTACAAACATCAAAAGGACTAATTTCAGGCTGGAGCTGAGACACATGCAACATTCAGCATTAACCTCTTGAATTCACTACCCTCACTCTGTGTAAGTCTGCATGTTTGCCTGAAATTATGAGGAAAGGTTGCTCACAACCAGTTTAGAAGAAAAGACTCCACATTTCAACTGTTTTTCCTGTTAAACTATCCATATTTCTAGTCCAGCATAAGTGTCTAAAAATGCTTTTACTGCTGCATTTCAATTCACTTGTCAAACCAGAATAAACTTCCTTTGGAGAAAGTGTTTTTTTGCTATTACAAGTACATTAGGAAGTGTGACAGCACACCTGTACCACTAAACCCCTGGGAGACACGAGACCCTGGGGAACCTAAATGGTCTAAGAACAGCTTACTTGAAAGTACATCTTTTTTCAGGGCAAAGTCATCAGTGGCGCCATCACCAAATCCTCTTGCTCAAACACCCTCACTGTAAGAAGGGAGGCATTCACCCAAGCCATGCCTTCAACAAATTTCTCCCTGATAGTCTCAATTTGCCTTGGAGCCAACAATCTTCCAGATTCATCTCTAAACTTGCTCTTCAGAAAGAGATCTCTCCGTTTTGTGTTTCACCAGCCTAACACAACAGGAGACACATACCCTAGCCCAAACAGCTTGATATCGCCATAAGGAGGGAGAGTTGAGAGGTTTTTTTTGCTTTGCTTTGGTCATTTTTTTTAAACAGAAGGTTTATAGAGATACAGAATGGTGAAAAGATGTTACCACAAACATAAATACTGTATTAGCAGACATCTCGGTTCCTACAGTAATGAAAATGAATTACATCTCTCTCAATAGTTTCACTTCAGCTACATACTAAACCCATCTTAAACTCCACGGCTTTTCACCATGCTTTTTGCCTCAAGTAGTTTTCCTTTATCTCGTTATCCCACATTTAATCCCAATTTTTTTTTTTTTTTTTTTTTTTTTTAGTAAATGTTCCAAGGTCAACTTGCAAGGCAAGCCACTGTTCCCAGCTTTGATTTCAACCCCCATATGCACAAAGAGAAAGCTTCAACTACCCTTCAGCTTAATTCACTGGCACCCTCCCTACTGCAAGTGAAGAATTATGCACCTTCAATCAAAGCACATTTATAGAACTTAGAAGCTGCATTGTCTTTCACCACTCCCATGTCATATGCTGCATACAAACAAGTCAATCTACAGAAAGGCTACCCACCATGTCAAAGTAACAGTCCATGGTTTACCCTATATATTAGGACACAATCTCATGCATGTTCACATTTCAGTCTTGATTTCACCTCTTCAGAACTGGCTCTTAACACTGTGAACAAAGCAGGACTTCATCTTCAAAAATAGCACGCACACTACGAAGCAGATCTCACTACATACTTGACGGAAGTTTTGCAATAGCAATATCCTCATTTTGCTGATAGGGAAAACACAGGTAGACATCTACAGTAATTTGTTTCATCCCATGTAAGAGCTAATTTGTTGAATGAGTACTTATAACTCTTTGCCCCACTCTGCACAGGCCCGGTGGCCAACCCCTGCAAGTATTTCCCAGCTCCTGCTGGGGCAGGGGTCGTGGTGTGGATACCTTATCACTGCTTCTGTGCCCTCATGTGAAGAAATATACACTTAGCAGCATCCTGTGTTTTCATCAAAACCTCAGGTGAGTCCAATTATTCTGAGCAGCTCATAGCTGTCTGAGGTATAGATGGCTAACTAACAACACATGGGAGTCAGGTCTGCTGCTGCCATCATTAACTACTATAGTTTGCAATTGCTCATTTGCATAGGAGTGCAAGAGTCTCTGTGCAACCCCACGGTGCAGACTTCAGAGGTTTGCTACTCCATGCAACTTCCAAAATGAGTGAAAAAGGAACCGTCCCCCCAAGAAAGACCCTGCTATCAAAGTAGGCAGCAGGCCCAAGGTCACTCGTTGCCTTCAAATCGCCTTCTTTCAGTGAGGACTGTCTGTGGGTACAGGCAGTACTCTGCAGAGATGCAGGGCTTACAGAAACAACGGGCATGTTGCTGTAATCAAACCCTGTACCATTTTACATGGTTCTTGCTATCTTAACTCTGACTTCAGTCATGAACATTTAATCATTTTTTAAGCATAGAAAATCATGTTGATACTTAAATAAACACAACTTTGCCGCTAAGAAAGCCTACTTTCACATTCACCCAACACCACAGAAATTTATTAGCCAGGTATTTTTAGTGACATCCGTTTTTTCAGATATACAACAGTATACATTTTTCTTGACATAACTAAGTTAAGCTATACTTGCTGATACAGACCATGAGCACATTCCAGTGCAACTTGTTTGTCTTGACTAAAGGAAATACGTTCCCATGCTGGAAAAATCTTAAAATTCGCAGTCCTCAACTTCCCAGTCATCTGGCAGAACCAGTGTCTTTTATAAACAGATTAGAAAAGGCATTTCTAAGAAAGATGATGTTTAAGCTATAATTTGAATTGGGCATTTTCCTCTCAGCTGTAAGATGTGTTACATCTTTATGTGACAATCCCAGTCATTTCCAGTCTGCAAGCTCCCCAAAATTGTTCTAGTATGCAGAAAAGGATACTAAAACCTTAATCTAAGTCTATACTTGTCCAGACTTCTTAACCTAAATTTGCTGTAATAGTGTCAGCCAACTTTTAAATCCATTTGATTTTTAAGTACAAAGGCAACTTTTTCTTTATAATTCTTCCTCTAATAAAGACCAGCTAACAACTGAAAAGGGAAGGCATCAAGTTGTTGAATTGTAAGGAATCCTAAAGCAACAGAAGCTTTTGCCAGGTGAACTGCCGTATCACAAGTATACCCCATTTCACTCTTGTGCACGAGTCTTACCTTGCCCTCGTTCTGCTTCTTACCCCTAGAAATGTTACAGATTTAGACATTACTTAGTTATTTTTTTATTGAATTATTTTTTTTTAAGAGAGGAGCAAAGTGAATTTCTGTATTCATTCCCAAAATGATAAAAGCTCTGCTTAGAGGATGGAGCTCATAAAAAAGTAGATTAACTTATATTTTGCTCCACCTGCGGCACTGGAAAGAAAAGACAGAAACCAAAGGTTAAGACACTTTTATCTTTAGGACAAACAATGGAAGGAAACCAAGAGCTGTACTGCCTGTTCTCCACCTTCTCACTCCTTTGATGGAGACCAAAAATATAACCTTGAAGGTCAGGGGAAAACAAAAAAAAAACCCCAAACCTAAAAATTGAATACATGTCTCTCAGAATTGTTTGCAGATGAGAGGGCTGCATTGTGTCAGCTATTAGAAATTATCTGCCATCACAACAGAGATCAAAGGTGCGTGGCTGATCAGAGACAGGACACAAATCAGTTGAGTGTGCTTTAAACAGGGGTGGGAGTAACCCAGGGCTTTCTCTGAGGCAGTTAAATGGATTTCATTTGGGGGGGGTGGGGAGGATGGTGGTGGAAAAAAAATTATATCTAGTCCCAAAATGATAAATGTACTGGTGAACTAAGGCTGTTAAAAGGTTTCTTGCAAAGCTCAAGTCCAGCCAATCTCAAGAATTCAGGGAGCAGTTTCTGGCATTACAACTGCCTCCACTTTGCAACACCACTGCTACCATACTCTTGGAAATAAGTTTCATAGGAAAGGGGGTCTGTTTTTCCCCATTGCCTTCAGAAAGCACAGAGATATAGAGTAACACTGTGCTCTTGATACAGATTTTACCAAAGTAGACAGATTTAGAAAGGAAAATAGCCCCCCCCTCCCCATCAGTCACAGTAATTTCAAACATTGGGTGTATTGCAGATAAATGGCAGTTTATGATCTATTTATAAGTGACACTCTTAAATATCCAAATAAGCAGAATAGCTTTATTTCAGATTTGAACACACAGTCATGAAACCAGACCAGCGCCCTAGAGCTTTCCATGTAATCAGATACTGAACGGCAGTTCTCTCTCCATTAAAGCTGACCTTGCATAGTGACATTGTACTTTTATCTCAAAAATTAGAGATACCTACACTTTCAAAAATATTCTTTTAAGCAGTATTTCATAACAGACAGTATAGTTACAGTGAGTATGGATTGTTTCCATCTCTAAATATACCCTTCCCCTTTACATGTCAAACTGCGCCTTTGAAATTTAGGATTTGATTTTGGTTAAGATGTCAGAATTTGAAGTTAATATTCTGATGCTGCAGAGACATTGTTTTTACTGAACAACTGGCATTGTTACGGCATGATTAAAACCTAGGCTACATAATAAATCAACTTTCCCAGCTGGAAAGCTCATTAGTACTGAGACTATTTTTAAGTGCCCACAGCCATGTTTTTACATTTGGCTATAGTACCTTCACTGAAAGGTTCAAAAGCTTCTTACATAAAGCCAAATACACTTGAAACACGTCCCGTAACAGGGAAGAAGATGCAGAACCCAAGGGATGTGCAGGAAGATGGTGGAGTGGCACCGGCAAGAATTCTACTCAGCCACGTTAAAAATGTCATCTGGAAGCTATCGAAAGAGCCTTTGCTGACAGTATTAATTTCCATCCTTCCACTCTCCTAACATCTTGACAGTACAAATTTAGTCTGATTACAAAACAAAACATAAAGGCAATAAAAGTTATTCCAGAAAACACATGAGCTCATCCCAAGACTGTACAGTTAACTTGTACTGATTAAATTACAAGAGGGCATTTCAGGTAACTAAGCTCAATTATGGACCATTAACTCAAACTGAAGAAATAAGCCACCTCAGAGGCAGAGGACAACCTCAGACCACAAGTCCCCCCATACTTCTTGGACAGTAAATAAATCAGTATATAAAGGAATAAAAAAATACTGGAATCTATCGCACTTGGCTGCTTTAGCGATCTGATTACAGAAAGGATGAGGATACCACAAGTTGCTAAGTAAATACATTTACAGAGGAGAGAGCACAACACCTGTAGAGTTTTGGACTTTTTTGCTCACAAAAGACGTCATAAGCGCACAAGAAAGGAACTCAGCTCAGGTACCTGGGAGAAGCACCTCATCATGAGTAGATATTGAGACACTGTTTTCCCTCTGGCATCTGAATTTCCCCAAGCACACCATTTCCAACAGAAGCGTTGGACTCATGAGCTCAAGCCCGAAAAATGAAAAGCCCGAACAACATCATCTCCATGAAGGACTTGCAGGTTGATTTCCCCGGGAGGCCTCTCACAGCCCATGCAAGGTGCTGTTCCTCCCAAGCAGTCACCGGCGAGGCTGTTGCATCAGGCTGCCGGCAGACTGCTCGGCTGCTCCGCAAGCGGCCAGCTGCCCCAACGCAACTGCAGTAGCCACATCAGCACAGAAAGTATTTGTGCTGCCGACGACATCGCCTCGCTGAGCTGATATACCTCTGCGGAAGTGTGCCAAAAGTAAACAAATACATGATGTGAACGTTTGCCTTCTGCTAACAGAGTAGACTGTTATAACAGACCAATACACGTCTATGCACCTACCTCATGGCACCACTGCCCCAGCCCGACCGCCCCCCAAAGTGTGCCATTTCACTCAGTCGGTTCTTGTGCGATAGCTGCAGCACAGAGAGAAAGTTTTCCACAAGATGCCCAAGAGTGCACCCTCCAGACAAGAGGGGAGGGCACCCCTGTCTGTCCCTTGCATTACCTAGCCAAAGGATGCAAAATGACAACTGCTCCAACAGTTAGTCTTCGCTCTGCTTCCATGGTAGCAGGAAATGCACATCCCTTAATATTAAGGACAAAAGTGAATTAAAAAGGACATTGATTTTACAATTTATTTCACAGTGTCTCCCTCTCCCCATTTAATTTGTGGTGGGTTTCTTAAAAAGTCATCACTTTAAGCCTATACTAGTACTAAGCTAACTTGTTCTCCAATACATAACACATAAGGGGTAAGGGAAGTAAATGCTCTCTTGCTCTAAGGAGGATCTGGAAAGAAGCAACAGAATGGCACCAATTTACACCTTCCCCTCCCAAAGCTTTAGACAAGAATTTAACAATAACAACAAGAAACGAGCTTCTAATCACCCTAAATTCACACCTTGTGACTCTACTCCCCCTCCCCCACCCCCCATAACTGGCGATCTTGAAAGATGTGGGGCAGGAATACAATCCCTCCATTTTCAGCTTGAAAAAAACCCAAACCACTTTCTCAGAGGTCATACACCCATACAACTTCAGTCCAGGAGGGACAGGTATGGTGCATCATGGACTATCTTGAGCAAGGAACCCAGCTCCCCAGACCAGCTCCACCTGCTCTCCCAATGCAACTGCTCTGCCCCAGTAGCCATCTTCCCTCCAACGTGGCCAGAAATTCATTGCAAACCTGGTAATAGCTTTACCATTTTTCTACAGGCCACAGAAGAAAATAGGCTTAAAATGTACTTTGACAGATGTGTAAATAAGGAAGATTAATTTTTAACACTGTAATACTTCTTGCTTTACGTTTACTTTAAAATTCTCAATTTTTTCTACATCTCCGCTTGTAAAACTCCAATGAATAAAGGCCCCAATGCAAACCATGTTACACCCTACAAAACCAAGACACTGGGCTCCTTCCCTGCACTGAATCCTACCTTGTCAGACAAATTTACCTGAAGGACACGCTGAATCCTGAGAGATTATAAACAGCTTAAAATCCCATGCTTGTCAACTATGAGATATTTGAGCTTTTTTTTATTCGTGTCAGGTGGCTTCAGAGGAACAAATTTAATTTTAAGTATGTCCAAAATGGAAGATTTCTGAAACTGATAATAAAAATTGATACATGAAAAAAATACAATTAAAAATACAATAAAAATAAAAGAAAATCCACCAGTCACCTGCAAACATGTTTCTCTGAACATGTAACATTTGAAACCTTTTTGGGTCTGTTTCTTCTCATTTCACTGATTTCACTCAATCTTCATTAGCAGCCTTATTATATACAAAGTCTTCCTGCTAAACTCAATCAGTTGGTCTATTTTGTCTTCCTGTAGCTTGCTGCAAATCTCTGAAATTATCTGTACTAAACACCAACCTATTTTGTCCTCTCTTTTCTCTTTTTTTTATTTTTTTCCAGAGTTCTATCAGCCTGAAGGTTTGGGAACTAATATAATGAGGGAAGTTAAACTTCTACACAGCTGTTATGGGTGCCCTCCTAGTAGCTGGGCTAACAAGATTCATCACCAAATATAATGGAAGCCTTCTCCAAAATAATACAAAGGTACTGTAGTGAGCTAGGCAGCAAGCGGGGGCTCCGCTCTCTGCGTAAGGGTAGTCAGTGTAAATCTTTTTGGCACTAATGGTAGGTTTTTTTCTAAGGCTGGACAATGACAACAACATTTATACAAAGCATGAGAATTCATGAATGTCTGGCAGTATTGTCTCTGCAATACAAACAAGACTATCTGTTTTTCACTCTACATTTTCAATTCAATACCAGCTGGATTCTGCAATAACATGGGCTAGTTCTGATACACCAAATAACCAACTCATCCCAGTCAGATTCCACAACTGAAGCGTATCGGAAGTAGCACCAGCTGTTACTAAACAAGCTCCTGCTTAGCTACAGAACGAATAACAAAACTGCCTCAACCTCACGTGCCTATCCTGAGGCAGATACAAAAGAAAAGATATTAAAAGCAAATAATAACAACAGTGGTGGAGAAAAAGAGTGCTACACAAGATTATTTCTCTGGGCTAAATCTTAAGTATTGTAATACTTCATCTAAGCCCACACTCATTCAAAAGTCTGTCCATCTTTACATGGGCTTGTATTTTTTGGACCCAGGCAGTGTGCTAGAAGGGCAGTTTCCACCATTGCTGACATTTACCATCTCTATAAAAGTTAATGTATTAGTTGCTAGCCAGTGAGGCACAATAAAGCATCTACCTCAAGAGCAGGCTGCAGTGCGATACAAGTTTGCAGCTGCTCTGGACCCCTCCAGTTTCAATGGGAACAAGCATACAGGCAGGAAACCTAATGCCAACTGATTCGTAACCACAGCATCTTCATCGTCTCACTATAAGCAAGATTTCTTACCATGACCAACCAAGAAAGACCAAAGGATGAGCTGCCTGTTGACAAGGGACAGCTGTTGGCTAAAACAATTCTTCTCACCATTTTCTTTCTGCTGGCAAAGCCACTTGGCTACTAAGTCAGAGGTACCACAAAGTTGGGCTCAGCTCTGTCTGCAAACTGCTGTGACAAAAAGCATCAAGTCCAACAAGAGCTGAGAGCACCTCAGGAGAGGAAGGCTGCATGTGAATGCATTAATAAAGGGAA
Source organism: Sagittarius serpentarius (assembly GCA_034782735.1). NCBI lineage: Eukaryota > Metazoa > Chordata > Aves > Accipitriformes > Sagittariidae > Sagittarius > Sagittarius serpentarius. The sequence goes on along the minus strand of JAVKLA010000047.1, from coordinate 21,360,993 downwards.
GATAAATCTTTCATCACAGACCCATGGCAAAACACATTTGTACAGACACCGACAATCATCCCGCAAGTACACACATACAGAAAGTGCCAAAACTGCATATGTAATACTTTCACTAAAAGTCAAGGTGACAGACTGTATCTTATTTATGCCTGGCTTCAAAATCCTGAATAAGAAGTAGCTACACAATCTCAAAAAGTACACTTCAAGTACCAATAAAAGGTACTGCCCATACACTTCATGGCTGGGACTAGAGTTAGCACTATTTGCTGCTTGCTAGAAAAACAAACAGAAAAATGAGCTCTGAAACATGCCTCAACAAATTAAAACCCAGAAGTACAGAGCAAGATGAGAAACAGCGGTAGCATGGCTGGCAGGTTAAAGTCCCCTTAAGTTCGAGAGTAAACAAATTCAGTTGGGCTTATGGTTTTCTGTAGCACAGTCTATTTTGCTGTCATACTTCATATGGCAAGGCCACTCCTAGGCAGTGCAGGGAAATCCATAGGACGGCACAGTGATGCGCTCAGCCAAGAGGAACGGAGGCTGCACTGCCAGGGTGCTCAGGGAGAGAGGAGAACCAGCAGCCTCCTTTGGAACACGACTGGGAGAATGAGTGCTGGAGCCCATCATCTCTACAAAAGGCCTCAAAACAGCATCTCCATGTGAATGCAAGTGGTTTGACTAAAATCACCACCATGCTCCCCAACTCTGCCCCTCGCTACTGGACAGGGTGCAAACGCTGCAGGCTACACATTGCAAAGAACCTGTCATTGCAAAATATTAAACATTTGTGAGTGCTAAATGTTTTGCAAAGTGAGACGTGGCTGAGGAGGCTACAGTTTCCTTCATCTCCACACTCCACTCCCGAAGGGAAAAAAATTAGGGAAATAACAATACCTGTCCCATCCTAAGCATGCTCTCACTTCCTCTTTCTCTTGGTGCTTTTAAAGACGGTAAATAACTGTTTTGATTGTTTCTTCATGTCCTTCCTTAACTCTTCAGAAAATGCCACAGTTTAGACATATTTTTCTTCTCCAAGCCTAGAGGCTTTACTACAGCTTCTGGAAGGACTGCTTGAGAAATACTTGACTTGCTGTTTATGAAATGCCAAATCCTGGCTGGCTGTTGTTAACTTTCTATAAATTTCAATAGGTAGCTGAAGCATATCTGTTCCTTTACACCAGTGGATATTACTATTCTTCCGCTGGATGAAGCTTGCTCTTTCCTATTACATATAATTTATGAAGCAGCTTTTGGGGAATAGAGGTAAGAAATCCTAGTTCCTGCTCTCTGCGTTTAGTACCTTTATGAAATTTGCCCAACTAACAGAATCATTGAAAAGTGAATACTGAATAATGGCTTAGATATAGAAATACTTATTGTTAAATTAAACAAGTTTACCAGTATGCCTACACTTAAACAGTTACTGAACTATTTCTAGGAAAAAATACTATTCCATCTGCACTCAACTTTTTACATGTTTCATATGAAACCTGCCTATTCTAAAGATTCCTCACTTTACAAAAAGTATTCTCTGCTCCCCAGTCTTTACAAGATATTCTTGTAAAATAAAAAGCTGAACAGTTATAAAGCATCTGCTTGTGTAAAAAGAGTGATTCAGCAGGAAACATGTACTTGAAATACCCTTCACAAGAAAGAGCTTATTCACGTAGGGACAGTTGGCAGGGATATCTCAGTCTCCACTTGAATGCTCTTTTTCCAGCTTGCATTGAAGGGATTCAGATGCCTAGAAGGAAGCTAATCACCATTTTCATAGGCTGTGGAAAGCCAGGTCTGGTTCAGAATTGCAAGTGCTTGTACTAGAACTCTCCCAGTGAAACGCAAAAGGCTGTAAGTTAATGTTCAACAGAATCTGGCAAATCTGCTGCACTCACTGAGCAACATGGTCACGTATGAATTGGAAGTCTATACATAAAATAATGTAGTAAGTATGGTTGCTCAAAGTTCAGCTGCAGCATTCAAGGTACAGTACACTAAAGGGAAAAAGGCAGGGAGCACCTAACACATGAAATATTTTAGCCAATTCTAATCCTTCCACAATTTCTGCTCATGTTAAATATGTATTAAACCAGCTTTGTTGTAAGCCTGTCAGTTTTCCTTAAAAGTCTTGTGAAACACAGGAACACAAGCTTTAGATCTGCTAGTCAGCATAAGCTGAAGTCAGCAAGTAATGCTGTATATAACTGGAAGCAAAATTTGCCATAGTCTGTTGCAAATATCTTTATCATCAATGTAATCAAGACATACCACCAAACAGATTCATTTATTAAATGCTAACAGTGGTCCTGCAAGTTACTTCTGGATACAGGTTTACTCTTTTCATCAGGGTCAGTGACAGTAAAGCTTTACTAGAAAGTAAAGGATAACACAGTTTAGTATAAGAGTAAAAAAAACAAACAGCTGCCACAGAACCTAAAAACTCACTTTATGTTAATAATTTAGTCTTCCTATTTATTTGTGTGACTAATATGACTGAATGGGAGCTAGTTCAGATCATGTCACAACTCCTTCTGAAGCTGTTCATATTACATTTTTCTATGTACTATTCATTAATCAGTTACTAGAATACGTGGCAGCTCTTAAAATACTTGTACTTTCAAGATACCGAAGCAGCAGGCATCGTGCCTGTAAGGCATGTTACTTCCCTTCAACACTGCAAAAAGAAGTGTTAGAGCCCAGCGTAGTACCAAAGGCCACCCCTGGGCATTCAGGTTTCAGTTCTTAATCCACGCCACTAACGTAACAGTCACCGGGTAGGCAAGGTTAATAATGTGCTAAATACCTACTTCAGCAACAAAACTAGAAAGATTCTAGAAATACTGGATTTGATTGCTGTCAGTCAGCTGATACAGGAAAAACTCCCAAGCAATTTGTGGGTGCAAAAGTGATCTTCACTTCAGAAACTATTGGGAAAACCATTAACAGGGTCTTTCTTTATAAACAGGCCTTAAACAGCCAGTACCTCTACAAGAAACATTCTCTTTAAAGATAGCCATTTTCTAAATTAATTTGGACCAGTTTGCATACAGACATTTGTCTCAAAGTAGATGAGGCAGAGCCACACATTAGGTGACACTGTATGGATCCTTCTGCAGTACTACAATATAGATAGAGGAAAAGAAGGATCTGAAAAGGAAATATTACTCTATAAGGAAAATGTCAGGGTACAAAGTTAGCATTTTGCCATCAAAATGCAATACTACCTATCTCTTCAATAAACATTCAGACTTCATAAGCAGCAGCCACACATACTCTCACTCTTAACACATGAACTTAGACCGCACAGGATGTGTTCCCCCCCAAAAAAACATTTGATTAAAGTGGGACATTTACAAATAAGTTCAGAAGACGCCATCTATATAGATCTGCTCCAGGATTTGTGCATCCCAAGGCAGGCGAAATTAATGTAACAGTACCATTCTAATACAAATGAAAAATGGCAAGCATGCCAAAACACACTCTGCCTGTGCTATTAGAAGTTTTAGACTGGGTAACATGGCAACCTGTTACCTTCTATTTTCAACTGAAAGCAAAGCTTTAAAAACACAAAGACTTGGAGAGGGGACTAAATTAAACTACAATCCTTATTACATTCTGGGACTTGTTTATGAAACTTAAATAGTCTTGAGGATCTACAAGTCATGAAATTCTAGTCTTGCTGCCCTTGGCAAACAAAAGCAGCTGGATTTTTAAAGGAAAACTTAAAACATTTACCAAATATAACATATTTAAGTAATATGTTCTTGATCTTCTTTGTTTCAATAGCCTTGTGCTGACTGCAATACTATTAGCTGTTTCACTTAAGAAACATTTGAAGATGACCTTCAAGGACTTGGTTCCAAATTAAGCTGTCATGAACCCTGAGGGTAAGGGGGTTCACTAGTTAAGATGGCACTCTCTATCATTAATTATTTCAAAGCCAAAAAAATACAGCTGAGCTAAAAAGTCCCAGTTATAATAGCAACTGTATTTTTTTAGGTATCTGAACAGACAGAAATTGGCAAAGACTTTTAAGATTTATTTTACGTCTAGTTCAGGACTTTCTTTCCCAGAGTGAGCCAATTTCTGTCATGCAAAGCAAGTAAATATACTTTTCTCTTCTTCCTCCTAAAGTTGAGCCAAAGCCCTGAACCCTTCTTATAGGAAAGATTTTTCAAATGCAACTTTAACATTACAAATGTTGAATTCAATTTCAGTGCTTCCCTCCTCCCCCCTCCTAAAACCAGGAGAATGTACCTGCCACCTAGGCTAGCAATCCCAGTTTGGGCTACAAGGCTTGAGATGCACCACAAGTTCTTCATGGTCTTCATCCATAGCTCACAGGACAGTTGTGACAAAAAACTATTTCTCAGCTCTCCTCCTCCTCCTCCATCCAGAACTACTTTTTTTCTTTTTTTTTTAAATGAACAGAAGAAACAGCAACATGGAGGTAAAACTACCTCTGCATATGCAGTGCACTGGCTTTCCCTTGAGGAGCCTGGATTCCCACCCACCGTTCCTTACCTTGGTGATTCAGGGAGATGCGGTTAGATGGTTCTTGGAAACTCGGTTCCACCAGATCCCGCCGACCATGAGCTGAAGTCTGATCTACATTGTCCTAAAACAGAAGAGCAGGAAATCTTATCAAAAACAGGCATTCTGTACTCCCTGTAAGCTACACTGCACAGAGCCAAACCACTGATACAAAAAAAAAAAAAAAATCCCTGTCATACCTCTGAAAGGAGAAACCAATGGCGGGGGCGGGGGGGGGGGGCGATTATAGGGGGACCCTAGATTATCACGTTAATACAGGTGGCATGAATCCAGAATCAATAACTATGCTGTTGGCTCATCTGTACATCAGTTTTGCATTTCAAAGTAGGAAACAGTGATGTAAATGCACTTCTTAGTTTAACAAAAGTTTCTTCTTTCGTCAAATTATGTGGAGGCTTGGAGCTTTGTTTTCTTTAATTCCAAATCTGTGGCTTAGGGGTTTGTAACTAATTAACTGGACTGAAACAGATTCAGTAGTGAACTTCCAAACCTCAAGAGGAATCAGAAGTTCAGTTTAGATAAACATCCATGGCTCTGGATGCCAACCTGTATTTTTTTTTCCTTCATACTAGAAGATCTCACAAGATCAGGTTTCAAGAAGTTTTAACACAGACTGAACTTGGCTAAGTCAAAAATACCACGGTTTCTCACAGAACTTGCCAAAAAAGACAACTAAAAGAAAGCAGTAAAACTGAAATATAATAAGAAAAGCAAGATAAGTCATACTGAGTTTTAGAAGTATAAGAAGGAAATTTAGAGCAGGTACACAGTTTTACAAAGTTGGCATACCTTTGCATATACCAGTTAAGGGTGGGTATGGAAAAACATAAGCAAGTGTATGAAGTTGACTACGTTAATATATCACTGCCCATAAACCATGTAGCAGTGATATACTTGACTGTATACATGTTCCTGCTGTGCCCAAAGTGTGGCATAAATACACAACAGCATGATCCGCATTTATGTCAAAACATAGGAACCACCTTCACAGCAAATGACATTGTTATTAACAGCAGAGCAATAACATGCACACAGCAAGTGGCAATTCAACTATGTGCAACCATGAGCTCTCAGCCCAACATTTCCAGCTTACAGAATATAAGCCAATGCTCAAAAACATAATGGATGTAGTCTTTGGGGATAAGAACTGTACATAGTCTTACAGGAAATGAAATAAATTATATTATCTCTTATTCAGAGAGACTGTCTCAAATAGCAGATACTTGAGTTTGATTCAAGTACTCAAGCACCGCTCTTCAGTGCCTTCACCATCAGGGATTAATTCAGGAGCCCACAGGCGTTTACAAGACAAGAACTGCCAGCAGTGGTATAACTGAGGGAGGTTTTTACAAGTAAACAATATATGATAAGATACATATGGCATCCATCTATCTATGACAGATACAACTGAGACCACTCAGCCTTCTGCCTCTGTACTTACTGGCCCCTTCCCCGTATAGCTCTTTACATCCTTGCCACTGATTTTTGCGACACTGGCTGTTGTTTCATCAACCATGTCTAGCTAATCTCACAAGTTTTTTAGTTGCTTCTTAGGAATCAAGAAAAAAAATCAGACCTGTCAGCATAACTGTATTTGTTTTCACATGCTTGAAACATGGCAATATTTGTTAGGTCTTTCACTGCAGCTAACTGAATACGTGTTAGGAACAAGCTCCTGTCTCTGTCAAATCCCTTGGAACCGCAGAGTATCGCATCCTAACATTATTACCACTTTTGAAGTGCTAGTCATTTTCACTGGATGTATCTCATTTTCTCTGGGATACCACACAGCCAGCGCTGACCTCACCCACAACATCTCAATTTTAAATTTCAGGCAGGAAATTTGGGACTTGCAGCATGAGAAGGCCACTGCAGGAAGCAGAAAGCACATACAAAATTAAAAGTCGGCTCCCCAGAAAGTTTAGCATAATTCTTTCAAAGGCTCCAAGGACAACAGGGGGGAGGAGATCTTTATCTAGGAAAACTTTCAGTTAAAACTTAAAGCTGAAGTCAATTGCTCTTCAGTTATTTCAAACCTAGTACAAAGGCTGAGAGGTGAACATCACAGGCATGGAGAACAAAGCAGCAGAAAGAACATCCTTCCTCCTAGTGCAGAGCTTTCCTTGTGCGTTTCCCCCCATGCAATTCAACATCACATATTTTCACCAGGTAGCTAAAACCCCACCAACGCAGTTTAGCAGCGTTAGTTCCACTTCCCAGGAACAAGTCCTGACATCTGATGTGTGGATGCAGTTGTGCACTGCCTTTCGGCTGGGAAGAGCAACAGGGCATCCCAGCAGTAACGGATGGTGGAACAGAAAAACCAGTTGCTATTTGTTACACAATTAAATGTGTTTTCACTTGTCCCAAGACATGAAAGTCCCTAGTGGAAGGCAAGATATGTGCAGTACTATGTAGGAAGAGGGGATGAGATGTGGCCAAGACACATCTTTTTGCCTCTGGGTTTCCCACAGCAGTAACACATGAACACTTAACTGAGAAGACCTTATTTCAGGCTTAAAGCTGGCTGCAAGCCCATAACTCTTCAATTAAACCAGATTTTTTTTTTTTTAAATAGCAATTGCCAATAATTTACAGGAATAAGATTCATCTTCTCTGGAACCACCTTACAGCTGTACCAGAAGATGCCGAGAACCACAGGCCTCATTCACAAAGCTTAAGCCTAAGTCATGGTAAGATATACCAAAATTTTCAGAAGTAGAGGTTTCAATGACTAATGATTGCCAGTGCTGCCCTTACAAAGCTGATGCCCCTGCCTGTTTGTTGGGGTGCAAACCCCTGCTTAGAAGGTCTGCAGACTTCTGCAGCTTGAGCAAAGCATGGAACCAAAGGCTTCCTCTGGGCACTGAGGGCCAGCAGAACCCAGGTGCTAAAGTAAAGCAACAGACGTGCATAAACAAAGCCACACCTGTTAAAGCAATGCAGGCAGCAGAGGAGAAAAGGTAAGGGCAGTGCGATTTAAAGAGCTCAGGGTAGTTTCACATAACCCTCCAGAATCTGTTTGTGTCCGTTGTGCACAAACAGTGGCACTTGGCCAGCTGCAGCAGAGATCAGACAGACACTGGAACAAGGTTAAAAGAAGAAAGGAAAAAAAAAAAAAGTTATATAATTGCTGGGTGCCAGCGGCCTCATTGTCGGCTCCAGCTCAGGGCTGTGGCCGAGGCACTCAGCAAGGTGGGCACCTGCTTTGGTCCATCACCATCCCCCCCGCTGCCGCTGAAACTGGGCTCCTGGTAAGTCATGTGTTTGCTCCATGTTTTAATCCCCAGCTTTCCCTCCTCTTCCAATAAATGCTCTCAATATGAAATTAAAGCATGTTACTTAACTTACTGTACCATCCAGCTATTATAGTATTTTTAGAAGCTAGCTGAGCATTAGCCCTTGCTGACTTGTTTGCATGTACTATTTTCTCTGTCAGTCAGCGTCTGCGACCAAAGATGATTTAATCGAGTGACTAGCAAGAGTGCTAGAGGGATCTGAAGCAGGGTTTATTTTTTACAGTCCTTTAAAGCATTAGCATTTCATGTAGCCAAACACACCGTCACTGCAGGTTAGATTTCAGTGTCCTTTTGCAAAACTACATTGCATGACACAAAATGCAACATGCTTACATCACATTAAGAGCCAAAGTCCACTCATAGACAGCATTATCTCTACGTATCAGTAAACAGGACAATCTGGATTTATTTTTCAATCTATAACCAAGCCTTTCAGGTTGCATTCCTTCAACTATGACATGCAATGTTTGCTGCTGTTTGTGCTAGCACGATAAGCATTTCAGTTATCAAAGAAAACATTAAATCTGGTGTTCTAATCATAGAATCAGACAGCCATATACTATAGCAGCTCTGCTATCTGCACATGTGCTCTTTAATCACTTCTTCGGCTCCAAGTGCTACAGTTCCCACCTGCAGTTTAGCTCAGGAGAGTATTTATCAGTACGAGACAGCATTATTAGGCTGACCAGCATATTGCTGCTACTCTAGTGCTCCTTCTATCATCCTGGTTCCTTCAGCAAAGATCATCCAGTCAGTCATTTAGGATAATCTTACAGTTAATAGGGCTCAGAGAAGGGAGGATGCAGACCCGAAAGTACAAATAATGAGGTATCACCTATACTTCCCTTCTCCCTCTTTCTTTCTTTGCAAAGAAAGGAACCTGACATTGGCAGAGACAGAGTAGCTTTCTCTAGAGGTCTGGAAATCCCCTTTTACCGAAGGCTTCAACTTTTTCTAACTTCAGCAGTCACTGGAAGTTTACAAGATGAAGGAAGGCTACAAGTGGCAGTACAGCTTCTCGGAAGCTCCTGGGAGCATGGCCAGACCAAGGATGTCCAGACCACCAGGACGACAGTCCCTGGTTTTGAATTTACTGTAGCTGTCTGCAAACCCACACAGCCATGCCCCTGAACAAAAGGTTCAATTGAGCAAGAGTCACGCGTACTCATGCCAGCAGTCCCACAGCGACAAATTAAGATCATGACATACTTCTGATGTTTGTACACCGTCCAGCACAACAGAAAGTCAAGTCAGACGTGCTGATGGGCCCTGCTGCAGTTTAGGAGACTATCAAGGCAGATACGCCTCAGTTTGCACAGAGGCACTGCTGCTGCACCAGGAGCTCACTGCCTACATGGTGGTGCTACTTTATCACACCGAGGTAGATGTCTTAAAACTAGTCACGTGTAAAGAGAAAATTAGCCAAGTGATTGCCTGAGCCACCTTAGCTTTACTCTGTTCAGGTAACTTGTGTAAAGCAAAATGAAGTACCTTCTGCTAGCACAGACTGAGGAAACTATTGCAAAGTGTTCACATGTGTAAGTGGTTTCCAAAAAAAGCAATTAAAATTCACTGAAGATGTGTCCACCAGGGGCTGTGAAAGAGTGGACACAGTTCCAGGCTCCAGAAGCAGGAAAGAGATACTTCGAGAAATTACACTCTCTCTTTGTATCTGCAACTTGTTGCTCTTAGACGAAGGACACAGAGATAGACAAACATTTCTTTATCTGACCGACCCAGTACTGCCATTCTTAACATGCTTCTGGAGTTTCCTTAGGCAATAAACAGATTAGGCAGCATTTCTTCTGAGGACTGCTTCATATGATCCTTCACTTCCCAAACAAAAGACTCTTTGCATTGATGTAAAGTAACCTTCTGCACTGTTTTCTAAGCTACGCTTCTTCTTTATACCATGATTTTGCAGCTTTGGTTTACTTAACGCATCAAATATACGAGAAGGAGAATAGACTCAATTATGGTTAAGCACAGAGTAGCCAGCTATTAATCCAGCTATTAATCGAAGTAAACTTTCTTATAGCTTACTGGTACCCACAGCCATCCACAGAGTTTCTGTTCTGTCACTCAATTTCACTCTTAGCCCTGTGAAGGCAAACACATAGTCTATTACAAGAAGAAATCCACCTGACAGATCCAGACCAATGTTCAAGCTCTAACCCAAACTTCACAGTCTAGATCAATTAGTAATGCACATGAGACTCTTTTCTTGAAAGATTTAAGTCACTAGGCTTCTTAGTGGCTGAATACAGCAGCACAGTCCCCTACCAGATAGCTGTTTGGTACAACATATTTTCAGCCTGCTGATGCCCCAGAGCTTGAGGAAGTTTGTCCCAAGCACAGTTGTGAGGGAAGAACAAGGCTCTTGGGTTTGTCCAAAGTCACTGCTTTGCAAATGATTTCAAGTTTACTCAAACACAGTTCTTATTTTTTACTGTCTTCTACAGCTCCAATCACATCTTCCCTGGGCCAGCGCTTAACATGTCAATAGAAATAAAGAAAAAACAGGCTTTGCACACCAGGAAAAAAACTTTAAAGTGCATTCTCAGACAACCCACATATTACTTAATTAAAGACCTGTAACTAGGTTTCCTGCCTCTTAACTATAGTCATTTGACTAGGTAAGAGCCAAGTGAAAGGCTCAGTAAATCAACAGAGTAACCGTGAACCTAGAATTTTAACATTCCCATTGCTAAGAGAGCTTGTACAAACAAGGGCTTAAAATAAAGCCGCTTAGCTTTGTCAAAAGTCGGTCTCTCCCTCCTGAAGCAGCAAAGCCACTAACTGCAGGAATCCTTCTGATTTTACAGTACTGGCTATCAAGACTGAGAGCGATAACCCTAGAGACTAGGAACAAACCAACCCAGCTTGGGATTACGGGAGTAGCAAAGGCAGCCGCACATTCCTCCCGACACACTGCAGTATGTGTGATCCTCGGTGCTACAAACCACCAAAAACACGCGATGATAACCTAGCAGGGCACACAGACCTATTGCTATCCACACATTCATACAATCCTCAGCAGACTTGCCAGCCCACCATGCAACATACACAATAGCTAAAAGAAACACAACATAACAGGAATTAGCAAAGAAGGAAAATGAGAGAGACTGACAGACAAGACAGACCTGTGTCCGTGGTCTATGTCTCTGCAGCAGCAGGGAATTTGTTAAATGAATCACAGGAATTATATTACATCCCATGATACAGGGGAAAGCAGAAAGGCTTGCCAGTTTGACCTTGGAGGAACTTCTCTCTTGACCCCCGTCTGGGTTTCAATAACCCACTGAGCAGGAAGTCCTTCAATTCAGCAAAAAACTGGGGGTTTGGACCCTGTTGTCAACACCAAAACCCCGCAGTGTGCATGCCCCAAGTCAGTGAAGTATTTCTTCTCCTACACCAAGAAAAAAAAAGCTTTCCTAAATACATGGACTGATATGGTTATACAATATACTGCTACAGCTGAGCCAGAAAGTTGTCTTTCTGAAGGTGTTTCAGATTTATTTTAAGGAGTATTACCCGTTATGTGACTTGTCATTACCTGCATTGCAACTGCTATCTGGGCAGTATTGTTTCACACCAAAAACTACTACCTAATAGCCAGCTTCTTCCTTTTTTTCAAAAAAAGTGGCTCTTTGCCGGCCCCCATTAAATCAATCAATCAATCTAATCTGGCAAGAGCTGGACCATGATTAGCAACCTCCAACAGTATCTGGTAGCAGCAGTTTATTCATAAAAGGCTTTTCTCCAGTAAGGCAGGAGTAAGCCTGTTAGCTGACAGCTTCAGCAATGCACTTTTACAGCACGCCTATACACTAGCGTTACAGATTGAGCTTCTCTAGGCTAGTCTTTGCAAAATCGGCATTAGCAGGGTTTTCAACACTACTGAACCCAGAATTTGGCAAGAACTATGTCAAAATAAATTTCTCTCACTAGATGCAGTCCTCTCTTAGTAGAGGCTAAGTGCTTCTGCAAGAATTTAGCTGTCTCCCAGCACTGTGCACAGAGAAAATGCGTAGTATTATTCCACAGTGTGCACTTTTTGGACCAGACTGCCATTTATTATGGTAGAAGAAAATTCAATGAGTCCTGGTTGCTGTCTTCTAATCAGCTGGCAAGGAGGGAATCCAACTGACAGGCTTAGAAATGCTAAAAGCTTTGTTCTATTTTTAATGAGACTAAAACCACCGTGGCTGTTAGAGACAGTTTACATAGTTTACAGCTAAAATCAAGTCTTGAAATACAGAAAAAAACCAAATGCACAAGGTTCTTGGTGAAAGCAATCACTTCTTAGAGCTGTCTTCAGCTAGAAAGCACTTACAAAAATGAAGCAGTTACTTTCTGATAAAGTGTCTTTTTGCTTCTTTTTTTAAAACATAAACTAGGTTTGTTTTTAAAAAAAACACCGCTGAATAAATAAAGTTTATATTACGAAATTCATCTCAGTAGAAATTTACAGGCTTATATGCAAATTCTGTTTCTTCTGCTGGTGTCCATAGATCCTGATAATGTATCTTTAGCTTGTACTTAATTGTAAGTTAGCCTTACCTCCAAAGCAAGTCACTCTCACTGGCAAGGGACTGCCACTGACAGAGCTACCAAGACCCTAATGTACTGCATGTTCCAAGCTTTTTGGTTTTGGGTCAACACTGACTCCTCCAATAAAGTCCCTGAAAAATCTGTTTTATGTGAGAGAGAATTGTATTTACCAACAGGAATTAAACAGAAAAATTGAGTTGTTACCCTGAGAAAGTATAAAGTAAACTAAAGTAATATGTCATATTCTTCTTCTCTTTAAAGAGGCTTTTCAGTGAGATTTTGCATCATTCTCTTATCAAAGAGCTGACACTTAATAGACTACACTACTTAAATTGAGCTAAAAGCACAGCAAGGCTGTAACAAACTAGGCAATCCATACGTGTTAACTACCATACTAGATGGTGCTCGCACCATCTAAGGGAGTAATGCAACCCATAATGATGTGCTGCTGCTCCTAAAACCTTTACCCTATTCAAGAATCTTTACTAGGATCACTTTCTATATTTTGTCCAAGTTTCTGAAGTGCATGGCCAGACTATATTCCTTCCTCATCAGAAAGATGAAAAGAAATATAATGGAAATATTTGTACCCAGGTGCTATGCAAAATTTCAGCATGTCACACACCTGCTAACACACCTGTCCATTTTGAGAAAGTGTCTTCAAAATTATTTTCTTTTAGCTTGCACTAGGAAAAAAAAAAAAACTTCACGCATTCTTCATGTTCTTTTGGGGGAAGTTGTAACACACAGAAAGCAGGTACAGGATATTTGATCCTTTTTAACCCACTGCCCTGTGAAATACAAGGTAGCTCATCTGTTCTACTTGGCATCAAATCTGCTAGAGCTCCAGTTATAGCAGCACTGCTGACCAGCTGCTTCCAAGAGCACTGGCTTTGGGAGTCAGGTTTTGACAGCACCCTTGCACCAAGTGCACGGGAGACATTCTGTGAACTGCCTTGGACAGTCTGTCCCAGTGCAGGCTAACAATGCCCTGCATTAACCTTGGAAGGCTCAATGCTTGAAAGGATGACCTGGTGAACTCTGGGATCCAGCACTGCAGCAACACGTGTGTGTGTCCGGCCGGTGGAGGCAGGAGAGAGTAGAAGATGCTACCTAGGTTGCAGGAACCCCTATTTCCATACAACTGCATTCTCTTTAAGATTAGATATTCAAATCTGTACGCTTTGGGAAGCGGCAACCACAGCCAGAAAACCTAAATTACATTTAGGTCTATATAAACTTATAGCTAAGCAGCCCTGAAAACTCAAGACTGATGAAACTCTAACAAAGGAATGAAAGTAGCATGAAACACAGAGCAACAGAATTTATCCCATCTGAATGTGAGTCTGCTTTCTTAAAGGCAACAGTACTATCCCTTTTGTCTTCTTGATAGCTCAGGTTCAAAATGAGGGTTTGAACGGCGAAGATGTTTCTTCACAGCCCTTGAAAAAGCTGATAAAATGATAAACCTCCCATGGGGCAAGAGCCACTGTGCTCCTACAGACCATTAAAATTCACCGGATGCCAGTGAGCAAAGTAAATCTCAGATTGCTAATGAAACTGTTCTTCAGGTCTTCAAACTGAAAATCTGATGAATTTCAAGTGTCATGTTGAACAACTTTATACAAGACTACTTTGCTATCTCCTTACTTGCTTCAACTATTGGCAGTATGGACCTTATCGCTCTACTTTCTAGCCAATTTGCTCAATTGCTGCAATTTAGGGTGTGCTTGACACCCCTCCCCTCCTTCCCTGAAGAGTGATACTTGGCACTAAATAAGTAATTAAACTAGGTATAGAAATGGCTGTCCCATCTGATCAAATCTATGATCCTAATTATTACCAATCACACACCTTTCTGCTTAGATGAAGAACCGTTTACCTGTTACATGGTGCAATCTGCCCCAGAACTAACTGCCTACCTCAGACAAGGACAGTTGTAGTTCAGGTGACTCGCTTTCAGTTACATACAGAACTAACTCTTTATTTATCTCCAGAACAGCAAGCCTTACCAAAAAGACGATAGTTAAGAATCTCAGATATGGGGTAATGATTTATACACCTCAGTTGATAGCTCCATAACCTATTAAAAAAAATCCCACAAAAATCACAGACACATCTCTAAAGCACAGCAATCATGCTCAACAACCCAGCATCAGATCTTGTATTGGAACAGACCGTTGTGCTCTCCCCTAACCGAATGGCAGGGTTCCACTCTCTCAGAGCAAATCAGAAATTTAATTAATGCAAAGAAAATGATGGAGTGTAAGAAATAGTCTACAATACATGGGTACTTAAAAAAAAAATAGTTCTTTTGTACTGCTTACATTGCAGTAATAGGTTACTTTGCAAGCCCTCAGAAAAAAAAAAACACCAACTATTACCAATAAAACAAGATGCCTATATTTCTGCATTTCTTTCTTTAACCATGTTTGAATCTCATTTGACCCTCAGTTGTAAGAAAGGCACATCATCGCACCTTTCACACTAATGTTCAGAAGTTTTCCTAAAAAAAAAACCCCCAAAACCCACAACAAAAAACCACAACGGTGATGCTCTTATTAGACTTCATAAAGTCACTGTCCCCAAGTGTTAGCAATAGTTGGACAATATTTCTAATACAAACTATGCTGCAGTGCTGCCTATGTACAAATTGTCAATTCACAACAGCTGGAAAGAAAACAAAACAAAAATTAAGCTAAGACTAACAACAGGGGTCGTCCTGGACATTTCAGTGCACCAGTGTCTTATCCCCATTTCTCAGAATGAAAGAAACTTGCACTGTTTTCTACATTTTCAGAGTCTTGATCAGAATACAAAAAAAGAAGTAACTAGTTTGACTATAGTAAAATCCAAGCAGCCTAAAGGTGCTTTGTAGCCTGAGAACTTCTCTCAGTGCTCTGGATACTTTACCTATCTCTGTCTGATTTTCAAAAATCTAGGTACAATATGAAATATGCTTAATTGCTACACTTGTTCCACTATTAATATATATGTTTATATAACTCTCTCAGTGTAGTGGCTGCCATGTTTTCCCCTCCTTGAGGAAAGTGAGCTAACTGCAGGTAGCTCTACCGGTTATCCTGCATCAAGAAGATGGCTTTATCAGAAGATCTTTATTGACTTAACATTCCCTAAAGAAAGAAAATTTGCAAAAACTCAGCAATTTGCATTTAAATAGTAACAGGTTACATGTAAAGTTGCAAGCTGTCCCAGGAAAACCCAATAAAAAGTGTAGATCCTTAGTTTTTGCACAAACTGGCACTTGGAAAAAAAACCTGCTTGATGAAAGCAAGCATGTCAATCACCTCTTTGTGCTTGGAAAGTTTTGGTTTGGTTTTGTAACTACTTGCTCGCAGCATAGTGTGTCGAGTGACCGCTTATTTTGTACAGCTTCTCCCCACTTTTTGCTAACACCTACTGGACACATCCAACACAGTCACCCACAGCATGTCAGAACATATACTGCAATGCTTCAACGTGATTAGCAGCAGCAGCTGCTTTAATTCTGCACAAATCCTCTGAATACTGGGCTACGTTAAGGCCTCAACAGGCCAAAGACTTTTCATAACTACTAGTATGCTAATGGAGGAAGGTCTGGTGTGCCAAAACTTGCCAAGGTGGCACATGAAACAAAACAAGCAAACCACCTCAAACAAGATCTGCCCACGTGCAGGGTCTCCAAACAGAGAGAAATTTCAACAGAAACTGCAAAACTAGTCAGCCAGAAGAAAAGTTCAAGAAATCCCAGTGTTATAATACTGCCATGTACGCAACATTTGTTCGTGCTGGCTTTAGCAATGCTGAAATGCTACAGCAACTAACCACGAGAACATTTCCGAAAATGGATTTCTGCTGTTCACTCCAAGGAAGATAGGATGCAATCAGATGAGCTGCTGTTGAATTAGTCTTAAAGCGACTTTAAAACACCTTTCTTCTTTTCCCTGAAACCATGGCTGAAGATGCCAGGGGGGCCGGAATGTGACTTGTTTACTTTGCAGTTCAGGGGGCTAGCAGCTTGCACATGAGCAGCCACCACACTTCAGCTGAGACGGTAACTAACTCCAGGGTTCAGGGTGGTATCTTTTACCGCACAATCAGTATTTATTATACTGCTTCCTCTAGTTTTGAGCTATTCTTTCTAACCCCAAAATGCAGATCTGTGGAATAAAGGTAGTGGAAAAGATTCCTGCTGAGATTATAGTCAAACCAGAGATCAAAAAAACAAATTGTAGGATGAGGAAGAAAAGAGAAAAAACTTTGAACTAGGCTTCAGAAGCAAGCTGTGGGTGAGAGGAACAAGCCACCTTCTGGATACAGTTGAACCAAGGACCGTTCAATCTAGCTAACACAAGAAAATTAACTGGGGCAAATTACCTGGGAGTTCATGAGCACACCACCACAATACTGACAGTATGTGTGTAACCTTGCATCCTACTGACACGTTAGCGTGTCAATGTCCCTGTTCCAGAAGACACTAGTGGGACAGCTGATGAGAAGTTTCTGGTCTTGTGGGTTTGGGTTTATTTTAATCTCCAGGGCAAGTCATGCTCTAAAAGATAGGCTGTCAGAAAACTATTTTTCCAACCTGCTCTCATCCAGCATAGCAGTTATGGTTTGTGACTAAACCATCCAGCCAATTCATGTTCAACAGCCAGCAGTTTGTCATAATTTTGAGGACATAAAGGACTCCAGAAAAAACAACATCACAAGAGATGCCTTTTTCAGAACATCTTTAGCACACTTAGTTAACCATTTGCTCATGTCAGAAAAAAAATAAATACATATTTCATGCAGAAATTTCATCAGCATCCATGTAGGAAGGCATTCTTCCCATCAAGCCTACAACACACTGCCTTACACTTCTGTACGGTCAGAAGTAGAGAAATGGGCACTCTGAACTCCTATTTCGCCTTCGCCTTAGAGAACAGGCTCCACAAGTGCCTCCAGCTACAAAAGGCGTAAGGTGCCTACCTTAAATGTTGACATTAATATTTGGTTTGAAAAATTGTGAGTCTGTCATGAATCTGAAAAGTAAAAAAATTCACAGAGTGTGCATGTGTGGGTGGGTAAACATGCTCTAAGTTGCTTTAATAAATGGGTATCTGCTACATTCAAGAAACTAACTGAAGTGATCTAACAAGTACAAAAACCACATGAGACACTGAAGAACGTGTATGTAACGCATGGTCCTAGAGTTACCTGCTGCAGAAATCTTTCCAACAGGTCATGACAAGTGGTCATGCTGGTGTCACCATGGCAACCACTCCTGGCTTGCCAAGGGGTTCCTGCTTCCCTCCTAGTCAAGGAAAGGTAAGTCCAAGAGAGGGGCTCTGGGAGAAGAAGGGTATGCAGAGCGGGAACAGGATAAGAGCACACAGAAGGACTGTGCAGGACTAAGGAGGTTCACTCAACCAGGTGGCAGAAGACCCAGAGCCCATAGAGGCTGATTAGGAAAGAGAGCCCATGGAGGTCGACTAGGCACAGGGACAGTCACTGCCTCCTGACATCATCATTGCCAAGATGTCTTCCAGAAAGAGGCAGGGATCTCCTTCCAAGACCAAAATGTCTTCTCTTAACTTCTCCCAGGCACTACTTTCCATCAGCCTCCACACAAGCACTCAAGGAAATCCTGGGCGGCTCAGGTCCCTTCCAGAGGGGTGGAGGAGACAGAAAACCCACAGGCAGGAAAGGGAGATGTCAGCCTTGCCAGGGTAGGCACAGTCTCTTTACAATCAATAAAACAGTGTATGCATTTCAAGGCTTGTGTCAGCCCTTACTTCCTGACCTGCACTGCCTCTTCACACTCTAGGCATGGGGGGAGGCATCTCCTCTGCAATGGGCCCCCAGTGGAGAGGAAAGGGGAACATCTGGCTTGGATTCCTAGTGCCTCATGCCCATCCATACCAAATGACTTGGAGCCAGGGGCACTTGTGACCAAAAGATAGCAGCACCAGTCAGACCTGAGGGTGGAAGCTCATTAGCCACTTGGTGAGAGGGGGCTTCTCCACGCTGCCCCAAGGATGGTTCTGAGGAGATATGGCTGGCAGTAGGTCCTCAGAGAAAGCAGCATGACAAACAGCCTGCTTGGATGTAAACCTTCGGAGAGACTAAACACCAGGGAAGACAGGAGGGTACCATGAGAGGAGACTGAGTACCAACAGCTTGGCTGGAAAGTCATAAAGGACAGAAGTGGGCCAGGAGACACCTGGGCTACTGGCTAGCGCCCCTAGGTTCTCCTTTGCTTCTGTCACACTGGCAAGTCCCTTGTTTTCCACATCAATGCTTGTTTGCAAAAGAGGCACCCATCATCTTTGAGATGAAAGCTCAGGGTACCTGTCTTGCCTAGGCCAAAACAAGACCATTTTTGCAGCCAGGTGCATGGGATGGGGAGAAACTGGAGACAAATCAGCTAAATCACGTTTCTAACCCAATCACAAGCAAACAGTGCAGTTCCAGCTGCAGCCAGCACTGGATGCTACAAAGATTACTGGAGTGGGTTGAAGATAACTTCACATCACAAGTGATCAGTAAGCCAGCCAGGGAAGCACTCTGCTTGACTGACAAGCTAGCAAAGCCAACTCATGAACAAAGAAGTACCACTTGGGGAGGCAGAGGCTGATGGCAGTCTGATGCCATGCTGAGATGAAGGTAACAGGAGTAAGCAAAGGAAGCAAGACTACTAGCAGAATTACAGTCCTGGACTGCGGGAAAGCAGATTTTCGCTTGCTCAAGTATCTGCTTGTCAGGTTCCCACGGGAGACTGCTCTGAAGGACCAAGGGGCCCTGGCCAACAAGCTGATTTCCCAGGACAGCCTCTTCAAAGCTCAAGAACGGTCCATTTTGGCATACGGAAAGTCACAGGGGAATGGCCGAAAGACAGGGTAAATGGACTGGCAACTCCTGCCTCAGCTCAAATGCTGAAATGCAAATAAGGTCAAAACAGGAAGAGGTTATGCAGAAATAATATGGAGATACTGCCCAAGCAGAAGAGCTGGAGCAAGCAAAGGATGCCAAGAAAAAACAAGGAATGCTTCTACAGGTAAGCAAGGGCAAAAGGATGGCTAATATCAATCTAGTTAGTGCTCAGTTGTGCACAGAAGCCAGCAGCTAAGGACACAAAAGATCAATGATTTCTTCACCTCAGTTTTTCCTAGTAAAGTTCATCCTCACATCTCCCAGTTCTTTGAGCATAGTGTCAGCATCTGGGGGACTGAACCATTACCAAAGCAAAGGAAGGCTATGGACTTGGTCCGCAAGCTATCTGGACCAAATCCCTGGGACCAGATGGGATGTGTTAGAAGGTGCTAAGGAAGCTGGCCAATACCACTGTGAGGCTACTTCCTCTTATCTTCAAAAAGTAAGTCACTAATCAGAGAAGAATCCTGGTGACTGCAGAGGCAAAAATCACATTCATCTTCAAAATGGGCAAGGATGAGGATATGAGGAACCAGAAGCTGGTCAAGCAAGTCCTCCTGAAGTCATTGCCAGGCACGCGAAGGACAAAGAAGCAATTGGTAAATCTATGCTGGCTGTTCCAAAGAAGACGTCATACCTGAAATTTCAGCTCACAATTTTATACTGTTTATATTAAAGGCCTTATCTCTCAAGAAACCAAAACACACAGATCATGGATCATTGTGCTGTCTTTTGATTTCCTCATACTGTTGCACATGCTAGGTTCTTCAAATACATAGATAAAATTTTACAATACTGGACAATCTTATGGGATTTTAGAATATCTAATTATTTTCATTAGAAAAGTAGGCACCTCATTTGTACTCCCCACAGTCCAAAGACAATTTCCCTCAGATATAATTGAAGACCGTAGCAAAGTTAACTGCAAAGTTGAGAAGGACCTACTGCAACAGCATAAAATTAATCAAAAATACTGCTTTGCCTCTACTGAAGTATCAGTTTTACAAAAACCCACGTGAGCTGAAATAATGGTCTGTCACTCTCCTACACTAATAGCTTCAGGAACTTCTTCAAGAAAGGTGCCAACACCACTTTGTCAGAAACCCCCTCCTGAACCGTGCAGAAGTATTCAGTATTCTGGGGAACTTGCCAGCATGACAGTATTTACTGTATGACTAATATGCATTAATGAAACACAAATGGACAACTATTTACTTGCGCTAATAACTAAAGCGCTTTATTAGAGCTAAGGCCTCTAGCATGAAGGACTGCCAGGTTCCCCCACTTGCCAAAATTGTGTCAAAAAATGGAGCCAGTGTGTAAGACATCAAGAGCTACAGCCAGTGTGTAGTAGAGTCTTAAGTCATTGTTTAACATTCAGCTTGCAAAGGACAAGCATGCTCCAAAACCACTGGCTGTTTCCGAGGGCTTGTCTTTTCATCGTAGAGGCTAGAATTTCAAATATGCACACTGGTCTTACCAGTACGCAAGCGAAAGCTATCTTAAAATAGCAGTAAAGCCTGGGAGCTTTGCTAGTCATTTGTGTTCTACCTTTGATTGCTTGTTGTTCTTTCAAAACCAGAAAGAAAACCACTGTATCTTAATGCCTCAGATTAAAATATCAATACTATCTAGCGTAAAAGGCCATTAATACCAATAATCTGGCCTTTTGTACATGAAGGATTCCTGAAAGCTAATCAATTTGGTAAAATTCCATCCTGAAAAAGCAAAGCCAATCCTTCAAGAACAAAGTCCTTGCTCTATGCCGTGCTCTCCATCCCGCACCTCCAAAAAGGGAACATACCTGTGACACTAGGAATGAAAGATACACCTGAGAAGTGGCAGAGTTTTGTCAGAACCTAGGGAGAACTTTTAAAAGAGTATTTCAGACTGCATTATATTAGAAACTGAAAGAAAAATTCCTAAGAGGATGCAAAAGAAGCAGGTGAAGATCCTCTTCTGTCATAGCTAGTACTATGTAGACTCGATATATTTATCCCTAGCTTTACAAAGCAAATGGCACATCGACCACCAAAGCCATGGTGAGTTTAGGCTGCCTGTTCTTGTCTGAATTGGCATTTCAGTTCAGGACTCAGCTGCAGCATTATGAGTAGATGGTCTGCAAATGTAGAAACACAATGATGCCTGCCATGAGACATCCCATTAACAATAAAGTTTGGAAACTGTACCCACCGTTTCTTTTTAGAAACGGAAACATTCTCCTCTCAGAGTTGATTATGCTTAAACAACTTCACACAGAAGGATTTTGGCTGTAAGGTTGTGGTTTGAGGTTTCTTTTCCCCTCCTTTAACTTAAAAAAAGAAGAAATCATAAGTGCTTGTGAAATATTGTCCTTTCTTTGATCAGTCAGTCTCTCTTTAGAGTGTGTAAGGCAAGAAAATCTACTGGGTATAACTTTCAGCAAAGTCTGTATCTAGATAATATTTCTGGGAAATACTTAAGTATAAGACAACATTATATTGCCGGTCTTTTCCAAGGATAGAAAAGGCCTGTCTGAGCCAACTGGCATGGACAGCAACACTAAGAACTATCCGAGCCACAGCACTTTCTTGAAAAGTGACAGCTCCAAATGCACAGCAATCTGATCTTCCTCTTAAAAACCAAAATCTTCTCCAGTGGTTATTATTTACTCATATGTAGAGCACAGAATATCTGTAGGAAGAAGGTTCATTAAAAACACCCCCCCCCCCGATTGTTACTAATGTAATTCTTCCAGTTGACTATAACAAAGCCAATTTAAAAAGAAAAAAAACAAAACAACAAACTTCCGCTCTCATATTTCAGATTCCTATTCTCCTATATTTACATAGATGTTTGAAGCATGAAGATGTCTTAGGACTGGTACATCAACTTGTCCTGGTTTCGGCTGGGATAGAGTTAATTGTCTTCCTAGTAGCTGGTACAGTGCTGTGTTTTCAGTTCAGTA
>JAVKLA010000047.1:21295345-21333606 GCA_034782735.1 Sagittarius serpentarius | reverse complement strand
AATAAACAAATTGTAACTGTTTTTTGTCCCAACTCATTACAAATTTTAAAAAAAAAAAAAAAAAAAAAAGCTCTTAAACAAGACGCAAAAGCTTCTGAAGTAGCAAACACTGCAAATAAAGAACCCAGTAAGAAAGTCAGATCTATACCTTGCCCATCCCCCAAAAACAAAAAGGAAGGGTAGAGGGGGTTTGGCAACAAGGCATCCTAAAGGATATTTTGTTGTGTATATTCTATCCAGGTTCTCATTTCTCTTGCTGTCTGGTTTTAAAATAATCCCAAACTACAACGCATCAACTTATTCTAAACACTGAAGTTACACCATTAAGGTCCCAACCTTGGGGACTCTGGAGGAATGTTCTCTATAGCCTTCCATTCATATTAAGTCAAAAAGTGCACTGAAAAAAAAATAGAATACTTCTTCACACTCTAATCTACAGCATATTTAGTTTAACCTTCTTTCAGCCCTTTACCAACACAATACTGGCACTGTAGCCAAATTTGAAAGACAAGTTGATGAAAGCTTCTAAGTCAGATTTAGTAGGGGGTGGAAAAACAGATGTTCAGGGTTTTTTTAATGCGAACTTCACTTGTGACAGAAGGCACAATAGTTGTGAATGGGCTTCCAAAGCTAGCCTTAAAACTGGTCACAAGCACTTAGAATAGTTAATACACAGTAAGCTATGACAAAAAATACTTAACAGGGAGTCACTTTCCCACTGTCTTAAGTCACCCATGTTGCTTGAACACTTCGAGTCTGTTGACTGCCCCAGACTAAAGCGTATCACCTACAGGGCTTGTAAGAGCAAGGGGAAGTACCAAGGAAAATTCACATTCTCACTGCTTATGAACCACTAAAGTAATTATTTTCATGAGAAAATTTGTCATTCAGTGAAGAATTTGCAGCTCAAAAATGACTGCCTACAATGTCAAGTTTCTCCTACATAGCTCTCCTCTCCCTCAGCTTCGCATCATGACTCAGATGATGCTCTAAATGAATTGGAAGCATAATTTCACAGTGCATCAAAATTATGAAGTCCAGGCACATCTATTCACATATTCTTTTAAAATCATAGATCCAAGTATAGTAACAGATTTTTCAGGACACCTGATTTCTCATAGTCCATTCTATTTTTATAACTGAAAAAGCAGTTATAAAGGAACTGTTATGTTTTTCCTGTTATCAGGAAAAGCGTTCGGGTACATTCACCTGACAACTCGGCATATACTAACATTAGTCTTTTAACTAATTTGAAGTTTCCTGTTGGGGAAAAAACTGTAACTTGACATATTATGAAACAGATGTATAAATCCTATAGAGGTTTCTTGGGGATTTTGTTGTTGTTGTTTTTGTTTGGTTTTTTGCTTTTCTTTCGAATGAGTAACATGGCTGCAGTAATCACTACTAGTAATGTTTCTCTTGGGAGAAAGAGAAAAAAGTTTCAATGTCATATGATACTCTAATCATTTGTGTATCTGCAGGGCTCAAAATCATAACTGAATCCTTAGGGTGGTAAGGACACTACGAAAAACAAGAGGAAAAAAGGACAAAAAATATGTCATGTCCAAAATAATAAATTTGCAGTTCCATAAAAAAATACATGCATTATGCCAACCAACCACAACGGCCTGGCGAGGAAGGGGGAAAAAAAAAAAAAAAAAAAAAAAGAGAACTAAGTGCATTTTTTCCTAGCACCTTTGAATTTAGCCGAGGGGTTTCTTAATATATTCTTTGTAATATGCCATATTCGCTGCTTAGATACAGCATAATGACTCAACAAACGTAAGATCTAACCAAGTGTAAAAATCTCTGCCTTTGTTCCTACAAATATAGCATTCAGCAAACACTGATACTTTTTGGTGCAAGGCATTTCACTGGTATCATAGCTTGCCTTTTTTTTTTTTTTTTTTTGGAAACAAGTTGCTTCTCCCAAATATGAACTGGCTATTTTAAGGACAGATATCAAATCTTAATCAGTATACATTAGTGACTCAATTTTTTCAGCAGCAGGTCTTGAATACAGGATAGTAACAGAGGCTCTGTTCCCAAACATTAGCAAAACCCAGAGAATTGCCAGACGGCTATTAGCAGTTTGATGAAAAGTTTGAATGCACAATCAATCACTGGCACACAGCAATATGATGCTACAAGCTGACAGGAACATGCAGTTTCATAACTTACTATCCGATAAGGAAGATGTAAAAAGGAGTCTGGGCAGCCAGCTAAAGCCATTTGTTCCTTCAAATTTTCTTCAAATTACATCTACTGCTTCACAGGACCTGCAGAGTACAAACAAACTGTCAGAAAGCATACTGAAGACATTTCATCAACTTGTTATTGAAAACAGTTGGAGGGGGAAGACAGAGAAGAGCAAGATGAGGTGATGAGGACTTGCATCAACTTGGAGTAGCAAATCTGCACATCCACTGTCTGTAGCCTAGAAAACACGTTCGACCTGGTATTTCGCTCAAATGCCCAGCATAACTATTCTCATACTGGATGGCTCCTCCTTTATTTCCACAGTCCAGGCAAAAAAGGAAGCCTCTCTTCACACCTAGACCCTAACCATTTGAAGACTGGCTCTCACCAACTGAGGCTATGTTTTCAATTGGGGAAAGAAAACATTGATATCTGGGAGTTAATTAAGATGACAGCCACTTATCATCAAATCATTTAGGTTGGAAAAGACCCATAAGATCATCGAGATCATTATGCAGCATTAGCCTTCAATACCTAGTTACACAACTTCTTCCCTTTATCCTTTTCTGCCTGCCTTTTTTCTCATGCCTTTGTTCTCATGCAAGGTATCAAATAGGGTGTCCCATGCAAATCTGCATTCAAGTCTTGCATTTCCTCTCCTGAGTGATTATTAGCAGCAACTTCACAAGGTGAGTAGTGTTTCTTTTAAGCATCACTTCTGTGATCAGATAGAACTTGAAAAGAAATCTACTGCAAACATAGAGGTGCATATAGCTAAAGAACTAGCAATGACAAGAGAGAAGGCAGTATTAAGCCAACGTCAAGAAAGTGATTTTAACTACTGCTTCATAACAAAAGGAAGCAAAACTAAACAAAAGCATATAAATAAAGCACTGTTTGCTTGTCCCAGCGTTTTTCCCTACCAGTGGCATTCAGCTGGAGACATCCCTGCAGTATAAGGCAAATGATGCCACTTCCGAGCAGATGAAAAAAAAGGGTGATTGGGAGAGAGAGCAGACTGTAAAGCAGAGCCAGAACTTTTACTCCTACCACAAGCGAGCTCCTGTCTTAGCTGTTAATTATCAATTATGTATTCAAAACAAAAGGCTGAGTTTTAAACAGGCTACCCACTGCTCTCTAGTAGGCATGAACTGTCACCAAACCAAAGCTCCCAGCAAGATTTGTGGGACAATTAAGTCATGGACAAGGATAAAAGACATCTTGGAAAAAACCACTCCTGGAGGAGTTGCAGCCTATAGTCCACGTAAACCATGCACTCATCGAGGAAGCTTTATTTTACCTAGTTCCAGGATAAGCTGGCTGAGGTATGGTAGCCTCCTCTGTATCAGAAAGGCATGCAAACTTCCTCCAAAGGGAGTTTCCTTCCAGGAAGGAGTTACTGGGCTTCTGAAGTTTTCCTGAGGTAACAGCTTTTTAGGATCAATTCATATAGCCAATTACCTTGGGAGGAAACTGGTTTTGGCAACAGCAAGTTTGAAAATCTATTTAACCCAATATGCATAAATCAAGTTGTTTATTCTAGATACATTTTTCCATAGCATTTACTTAAGTTTAAAACCAAAGTCTTACAGGATTCACTTTGGGGGGGAGGGGTTGAAGACCACCTCAAACATCTAGCTCTGTAAGCATGATACCCAACTTGTACTGTTACTAGTCTTTAAACATCTGAACAGTGGTCTACAGCCATCTAACTCCTACTCCACACCTAGAAGTTTGCAGTCAGTTTTTAAGATAGATTTGGAGATTTCATTTTCAGGGCAAGACTTGCCTCATTCACCCACTTTGTTCTGGGAGAATTAAACACAGATTTATGGAAACCTCTTATCTGGCTGATGTATTAAAAAAAAAAGTTTTTCACTTTGGGGAGTACAGTTTTCTGTAAGTACATCTAAAGTATAATTAGGCAAGCCACTGGAATAGATGTTCTGAAGTTGGTAAAATGCATCAAGAACATAGAGAACTATATTATTAGCCTGTAAACCCACCAAGAGTTGAAAAGCTTAGGTAAAGGGATAAGGGGAAAAGAATTCAGCCTTACATTGCAACAGTTATGTTTATTATCACTTCACTATTTGAAGACCAGGAAAAGGCACAACTGCTGTAAATTTATCTGTAGGTTATTTAGGACTGAATATCAAAATACTGGTCTTTCTCTCGATGTTTCAGCAAAAGGCACCAATTCACTTATAGCAAGATAGATTAAATATGTTCCTAAACAATACCAGACCAATTTGTCTACTCTAGGGCGTGCTGCAGTTTATGCTACAGCCCATTACGCCAATGCAAGATCATAAATTACCTCGAACAATAGTTGGAGTCAAGACTGCATAATTTATCAAGACCTATTTGCTTCACTGCTACATTCTTGAGTATTCATTTGTTAACACCGCAGAAACAGAGGAAAGCAATAATCTCTAGATGATATCATTCCTGGTCAGTCACACATTAACACTGATTTAAGATCGCATCTCTTTTGTCTGTCTGAAGGCCGTTTATCAAAGTAGTCCTACCCTAAGAATACAAAAAGCCTTTGCTCACCTTTAAGATCTAAGGCCCTGTTGTACCACATCAACAAGTAATAAATTTTATAGGGACAGAACTCTATACCAATTCATGTGTTCAGCAGATAAAAATTAGGATTTAAAAAGAAAAAATAAATCAACCTTTTCTTTTGCTATTGTCTTTAAACATGATTTTTAGTGTGTCAGTTCTCTTCAGAGACTGTGAGTGCATACAGACTTCTATGTTCTTTCCATGCAAGTTAACATCTCTGTGATTTGTGCTGTTTAAGTGCCAAGTTACTGCCCTTTTCTCAAATGCCTTAGACGGGGGAGGGAAACGCCAAAGGATCGTAAATAGAAAACAAGCTATGTAGTCAATCACGGTTACAAAACTCAGGACATTCAGTGTCAAGAACAACTATCATGGAACATCGAGCCAAACAGCCTGTGCACATTTAAAATCAAGCGACTTCATGTGCTCTTACTGGCTTAAGAGGTCTTCCTTGGACAGAGTCCCTGAAAGAAGGACAGTCATGATAAACCGAGTTTCAAAGGTCATACGATTTCGTTTTGGTATGATATTCTCTAGCCTAAAGAACAGTCTATTGTGAGGTGTAGGTTTGACGCCTCAATCTCTCAAAAGTGTTAAACCAACTCACATCATCTAAACAAAGACTGATATTCATCCTGCATGAAAAACGTTGCAGGTATGCACCCTGGAGATTACTGCTGCTGTGAATGAGTTGTGTCTAGTCACAATCAAATTACCCACCTAACCAGCAGACTAAGTTATCTATTAACTGCAAATTAAGCCTATCACCAGGTATGCTTTTTTGATTTATCACTTGCTCTCTGCGTACTCCCAGCAGAGGAAACGGTATCTCACCCAGCACTCTGAAAGCACACACAGCCTACGCACCTACAGATACTGTGGTAGGAAAATGGCAGGGGTATGGTCATTCTGCCAATTCAGGAAGTTTTCCAGGTTCTACATGTGCCATCTGTCAAAGTCTTTAAATTCAAGTGAAAAATAATTTTTAAAACACAATCACTTGCAGATTAGTTAGGAACAGGAGGAGGGAAGAAAGAAAAAAAAAAAAAAAAGATTTTAACCTGGCAGAGTTGCAAGACAAGTTCCAGAGCTCTTGAAAACTGGAGTTATGCTCTTTTATGAAAGGTAACTTAACAGATTTGTTAAATACTATTCCCTTTCAAGTCCCGGGCATTTCATTATTTTTCTTCTGTAAAGTTCTGCTTTCTGTAACTAAACTACTATGGAAGTGGGAAGGGAAAAAAGCTTCAACATAGCCTTAAATTTTGACCTATCCAAAGACCTTTCTCCAAGACCTCAGGTTTAACATACAGGTTAAAAATCTTTCCCTCTCTTTTACATATCTTTTACTCTCTCAGACATTCAGTGTCACCACTTCATTTCTCCCCGCACTATAGCATAAGGCTTAGCAGACCAAACCTGGATTTTCATAAGAAATTAGAACAAAGTCATAAAACAACTGAGTTCATAAAATATTCTCCCCTAAGTCACCTTCAGGACTCTCTGGGTCAACTCTACTGGACTTATAATTTAACATCTTGAACAGCCAGGGAAAAAAGACCCTGTCCTGTTGGCCCACACAAAGAACAATCTACAAGATCTCAACTGTTCACCCACCTGGCTCCAGGCTCCCCACCACTTCATAGCATCTAGAAAAATGGGTTTGTTTTTTTCTGCAGACATACATATATATATGTATCTCACTGAAGTATGGCTTCAGGATAGGTTAGTTAAATCGATGCATCTAGCAATCCTCCACACCAATACAAGACATGAGGACACATAACATGCTTTCTTACTGTCTACTCCTATTGCCATAGTTACAATGGAGATAAGACTTGGATACGAGCAGCATGAGGCACACCAGTGAATTTTCTGTAGCTGAAAGACCTGACAGCTAACAGTGTCCCCAGCTGCATTTAAACTGCGGGACCCAGATGTGCTTTTCCATGCAAGGACAAGATCCACACAACTTCTCACAAGAAGGAAGCCTGACCACACGGGCTGGAAAGAAAGTGCCACCAGATTGCCTGGCTGGCTGGACCAAGGAGACTAGATCCTAAAGCACCCTTAGCAGCATACGCATTTGCCACCAGACTCCACCATGGCTTTAGCAATCAGTACGTATAAGGATTTCTAAGGCAAACTCCCCTCTTTTGGTGGTGGTTTCAGGTAGAAACTGTGTCAGGTTATAAGACTGAGAATGCCCTCCACCCCCAAGGTGATCATTTGGTCAGCAGGACTCAAAGGTTCATTAGTGCAGGCTGCCAAACAAATACAACCAAAAGACTGTCAAACCAATACTGCAGCTTCCTGCACAAGGAACAACACAGCATTGCTCTGTTAGGCACTCAGAGGACTGGATTCATCATCGCAAACTTTTTATTGTCCACTTCCCCATTTTACTCACTCCAGACATGCTTGCTTCTCTCCCCAGCTCTGAACATCCCTCCCCACACCCAAAGTCTCCAGCTTTCCCATGCTGAAAACTAATACTTGGGCAACTTCCCTTCAAACAAGTTCTTTCGCCTCCAAAATACTCCCCAAACACTCCAGAACACCATCACTCTCCAACCGCAAAAGATTCAGTGACATGATAGTTGACATCCTGATGGCCTACCGAGATTAGCAGCAGGTAATATTTAAGAATACTTGCACATTTCCCAATTTCTTCCCACTTCCCTTGCACAAGTTGCTATATGCACACACGTTTCATTACACATACATACCCAAAAGGCATTTGCAAGTCTATGATATAGAGCAACTGCCTAACTAGAGTAATACTTTGAACATCTTTGAAAACAAAGCATTGTTCTAGTTAAAATTTCAAGTGAGTGTTGCGCACTAAAATGAAAAGCACTGTTCAAAATATAAATCATCAATCAAAAGCACTTCAGTTACGTCCAAACACTCCCACGATTCCATACTAAAAAATCTGCTCTTATAAAAAAAGGGAATATAATTCTCTTTGCCATTCTTAATTGCAAAGCTGTTAGTCTAAATATTACACCTTGTAAAGGAAGCCATTTGCCATTGTAATTTTGCCAGAAAGTGAAGAATCTTGGCAACAGCAATTCAGGCTTTTGAAAGCCAAAACAGATACATACTTCAGAAGAAGCACAGAAGCGCTGATGCCATCCCACTTCAAGTCTTGCCAAATAAAATTAAATATATGCAGTTCAGCATTTTTTGGTTTCCTGAAGCTGCCTAAAATTCTGAAAAGGCTCCTCAAGACTCATAGCCTGTGAATTCATGTTCACCTTCTGACAGGGCAGCTTCACTGACAGCAAGGATAAAGTTCTGGGAGAAAAATAGTTACTTTTCACCTAGGCCATTTAAGTAAGGATTTTTCCCCTTGTCACTGAATGAAGTATTCCAGTTTAAAAAACAAACCTGCAATGAACTTTGGAAATATTTATGAAACTCTGCAGTTTCACTATGTCCCTTGATCATGGAAAATCCTCTTCTGCCTCTTAATAGCTAAATCCATAGCTTTGAAGGAGGAACTCTGACAACTAAACAGACTGTACCCAAGTCTAAATGAAATGTTAATTAGACAGAAACTGAAATAAACTATGTAGTACACAGTAGACAATCCCATCAGCAAGCCATGTGCAGAAGTAGGGCAGGTCCATAGATGCATGACTGGGACAAGAAACGAGTAGTGAGGTAGCCCAAGGACAACTTCAGCTGAAAACGCTGTGACTAATGGTCTCCAATTTTGTATATAGACTTCCTCACCACATTCTTTGCTTACTCAGAACCGAAAAATACTGCCTCTATCCTCTGTGTTGTCATTTTCTTGCCTTCCCGCCGCCAATCTAGTCACATTTCTCATAACACAGAATCTAAAGTTTTATAATTTGGGGAAGCAATCTAAATAATAATTTCCTTCTGTTACTTTAGGCTTTTATTATCCAAGCTGAAGACTTAAGAGTGAAGTTATACAATAGTTAAGATGATTTAATAGCTTGTTACTGCCAAGAACAAGGACAGACATCCCACTCTCTCCGTCAGCCCTTGCTCTGCTTTCTTCCTCCATTTCCTCCCAGAAACATCATGGCACTCCCTCCTTCTCCCCCTTTTGTGCCATGTATGATCCTTAATGCAAGCTGAACTTGTTAACTCATTTGTTTTGCTGGGTTAGTTTTCTGCTAAAAAAGCAAGTGCAATAAACTTACATCCACCAAGCAGCTCAGCTGGCACAGTGTGAATGGCAAGAGAGCATGAGCAAGAGGGGAAGGGAACAGGATCACCCCTTTTCAGTGGCAGAAGACTACTACATTGGCCAAGGCAACCTGTGAACTTTCATTTTCTTTGTTTACTGCCATTAGGAGCTGGCAGACCTCTCCTACTGCATGTCCGTGAGAATTACTGCTTTCCAGGCATCTCACAGAAGATAAACATTTGGTTAAGTCTCCAAACAAAATATAAAAGTTGCATTTGCTAGAAGGCACTTACTTTCCCCTTGTGGTAGACTCAAGTAGTCTTCTTTTGTTGCATACTTACCAAAACATTGCCTTTTGCATCCAACACACTAATAAGCCTTTATGCTTTCAACCCACCACTGGTGTGAGTGGTCCTTCCCACCGCACAGGGGTGGGATATGAAAGCCAGTGGCTTTAGACCCCCAACCCAAAGACTAAACTACACACAAGACATTTTTCTACCTAACTCCCATACAAATAGAGCAAGTTCATCAGCCTCTGTACAATGCATTTTTGTTGAAGAAAGTCAGATCGTTACAGATTCTAGTTGAAACCACAGCTTAATCTACATGCCTATCCCTAAGCATCACCCTGGAAAGATTTACCTGACTCACTCAACTTTCCTTTACTAAGGTGACAAGATGGTAGAATGCTCCCCACAGCTGTAACTTTTACAGCCTCCTAACAAGAAAAGTTAGGAGAGCAAATAGTTGAAACATATATACACAGGTGTGACAGAGGGACTTTCAAATTCACAGAGTAGCCATCTACAGCACCTATACCCTCTTCCCAGCTTCCTTTCCCTCGTTTCTCTGCAACACTCCATTTTGGAGGAGAATCTTCCAGAGCATGCAGAAGCCTTTCCTCCCCTTCTGACTGATGCAACAGACAAAGATACACATAAAAAAAGAAACAGAGAACGAAAGGCAATCTTTTACCACATGACCTATTGGTAAGTTTTTCAAGCATTTAAGTTGGTTTCATCCAAATAATCCATTCATCAACCATTATAGTTATTCACAGCCTATTTTTCTTTGCTTAGATGATTTTTACAAGCAAGTTTCCTCAGTAAGATTTATGCAGATGGCTCAGTACTTCTAGTTTTTCTAACACAGTACTGGCTACAGAGTGCTGACCATAATACTGACCTCAAAACTAAAACTAAATATCTATCAATACCATCCACGTTCCTCCATAGGTCTCTCCTGCCCTCCAGTTTTCAGGTGGGTTAAAATACTCTTCCTGGATTTAAAAAAAATCATCACTGTGGAGCAAGGACTTTTGACAGGTTTTTCATTTTGATGATTTACAGGGTTTAATACTGATAGTTAACACAGTGTACATGTCACTAGCTGTTCTCTTAGTACAAGATTTTTTTTTGAAGAGTTATTAACTAGGATTATCAAAAGCTTTTATTTAGACAGCAAGGTTCACGTTTTTAAAGCAAATCAATTGACAGAGGCTTTTACAGTTATCTATAGTTTACGTTAGTGAACAAGCACTAGTTTATTTACATTGCCTAATACCATATAAACAGTTGAAGCTGGAAGGCAAGTTTAGACATTTCAATTCAAACAGCAGGCTGCTCACTAAGATGGTATCTTTTTGAGATACCATAAGAGGTACACTTAAGTGCACAGGTTATTCTCAATATACTTCTTCGCAGTTAGAATGCTCAAAAGAAAGCTTTTCTGCTTAGCCTCTGAAAAAATTACATGCTGTGAGCAGAGACTCATTCCCCAATATCAACAGTATGTTAATTCACCCTCCAAAAAATTTTGCAGTGACATATTCCTAAATATGGTTTATTCTAAAGAATTCAACTGTTCAAACAATTACGATAAAGACATCACAAACCAGCTGAAATGCAGCAAACGAGTAAGTAAGCAATAGTAGTAAGCAGTAAAAATAAACAAGCAAACCTGTTCTACCTCTCATGCACAGCAGGGTAGGAGTTACCATAGTATAGCTGGTAAGCAGTAACTCATTAAAGCCATGAGTAACTCAACCATGTAAGCAAGCCCTGGCCTACATAAACCCCAAGCAAGCAGATGACAGCCAACTCTGCTTTAGTTGTGAAGAGTGCAAGGAGGCAACTCCAACAAATACTGTGTTGCTCTCGAGACAAACAGAAAATCTCGTCTATTCAAGAAGGATATAGTAAAGAAGTGCAAGAAGTGCAAAAGATAACCCAAAGAAACCTAAAGCAATACATACACCCTTCACTGACTGGAACATAAAAATTGTGCCAGTCCAGCCGGGAGTACAGAATTTGGAGGCTGCACTCATTCACTCCTATGCAATGAAGCACCAGCAGTACCAGAGCACACTCAATTGCAGAAAACTACTTGCAGTTTTAAGATACTGATGTCATAGATACCTTGTATATTTTAACACTGCCTTACTAACAAATCACAACAATCTCTTCTTAGAGCAGAGAGACCATTTTGTAATCTCAGATGCATTTGCTGGTATTATGCAACATGCAAGCTCCAAATCCACGGGTGGCTTACAGTTACCAGCAGGCAATCAGTGCTGCAGCAGTGCATAACTGACTTTCAGAACACAACTAGAATGTTGCTGGTACTCTATTCTTCAATACAGGCTGGGAATTTCTTAACTAAAAAAAAGGAGACAGGAAATGCAAAAGTCGTTCTTACCCCCCCTTATGCTTTTCAGCCCTTGAACAACAGCTTCATGCTGACATCTCAAAAGCAAGTAAGTTGACCTACTTGCAAATATACCACCCTGGGACAAACAGGGCATAGCTTTTCTAAGTGTAAACAAAACAGAAAATAAACTTACAGAATAGGTTAATATCTTGTAGAAGGGTTAATGTGTTAATGTTCAACAGAAAGCTGAAGTCTGGCCAACTTATCACATGTTCCATGTGCATTAGTGTACATTTATTTACTGCTATTAACTTGCACCTGCAGAGAGAGGAAGAAAGAATGTTTCTTCCTTTGATCCTGAAGGTCACAAGGTGACCAAAATCCCAGCTTAATGAAGACTCTGTTGAGGCTGCAAGTGTCACAGCTTCCATCAACCCTTTCAAAACACCACGTTGGAAAGCACAGGAAAGAAAACTAAAGTAATACCACCCAGGCTTCACAGACTATGTCAACTTAATTAGAATGGTATTTTGGCAGCACCCAAAGATTACATATCGAAGGCTGGGTAGCAGGCCAAATACTTGACTAGAATATTTTGCCAAGCCACCTACATTAAGAGCTACTTCCCTGTTCTTTCAGGGTGCCATAAAGGAAATCTGTTGTTTCAGGCTCTATAAGACTATTTAACAGAGGCATGAAACAGTGAACATAACCAGCACTGAAGGTTAACTAGATATGCGTTAAATGAGAAACATCCCTAGTTAACCTTTAGACTACAGAGCAGCTGAAGGTGAACATTTGTTCTCAAAGGATGTAGGCTCCAGATGTAGCCAAAGTGCCTTCCCTACCTACCAATGTATTTTAACCCAGAAAACACCTGTACTCCAAAAGCCTGGAACCCACACAGGTCCCGTCTACATTCTCCCACCCTTAAGGTTGTCCAAGTGGTACCGGCAGCAGTAGAAAGGAGGGAGAGGACAGCACATACACATTATCATTTTACAGGCCTGCAGTACATTGCCCACAGAAACAAATCAACATCCAGGCTATGTACAGAGCTGACAAGTCTATTACAGGATATGAAGAAAGGAAGTCAAATAACCTGTGCAGTAGTACGTGTACAGGCTACAGGGCAAATGTACATCCCTGCACTGTCACATCAGTCACTGTGGAGAAAGAGGCATTCCCTACAACGCAGTTCATCTCATTCCATGGCAGCCATCTAGAAGAGGTCAGAGAAAGCTGGGGATTGGACCAGATGATCTTGAGAGGCCCCTTCCAACCTACGCGATTCAGTGAAGCACACCACTGGAGCACCTGGTTCTCTCCATTGACTACAAAGGGAATTTAGGAATCTGGCTCAAACGTAGACATCTATGACGTAGAGGCACAAAACCAGCCAGAGGAATCCCTCCCCAGTGTACAGCACTGTAACTTCAAACTCTCAGCACCTATGGACAAGACTGACAATCACGCCAGACCAGTCCCACAGCATCCCCAGACTTTTTAGTCTCTGTATTGCAGAAGTTGATCCTGACAAAGCTTCAGCTTCTCCCAGAAGCTTTTAGGGTTTAATTTCACTCTGTGTGTGTGTACATATATTATACACACACACTTACATATGTGTATGTGAACTCAATAAGCAGACGAAGTGCTTCTTTAGCAGCAGTACAGACTACAAAAAACTCCTTCAGCCGACATGGCAGAACTTAACACTGTGAAGGTTCCACCTCACAAAAAATAAATTAAAAAAAAAAAAAAAAAAAGTCTAGCTTCGTTCTCTTCCCTGAATTTCCTTTGCTCTTTGAAGCAGATATTTTGTTCACTCTTTGCCCTTCCAAAAAGTTCTCCCTCTCCCAAAATACACTGCAGTTTAATAAAAAGTTTTATCAAAAAAGCAGCAGATAAGCTCACTTGCAAAAGCCTCTCTGAACATAAGAAATTTGAAATTTCCAATTGCTACTGTTAACTGAGAAAGAAAAATTCAAAAGTTTTTTTGTTCGTTTTTTGATCTATAAAAGCATTCACTTACCATTAATACAATCAATGACAGATGCATCAGAAAACTCTCAATTTTCATTTCAGCCCCGCTCATTAGCAGTACTATTTTATTAGAACCCAGTTCTGCATGAAGAGATGGCTTCACGTAACTGCCTGCTTTACACAAATACTTACCACAGGCTTTCATGCTACTTTCTGTCACTGGAAGAGGGCAAGTATTTCCTTCACCTAAGGCTCTGATGCTTACAGGTCTCAGCAATCCCTAGCTTGTAATATTCCCCCGCTTCCTTCAAATAGGCAGCGGTACCACAGAATTTGCCACCAATGTCTGATACTCTCTCCTCTTTATGGCATTGCTGGTCTTAGGTAAGTTACACTATGGCTTGGAAACTATCACATTTGTTTTCTGAAACATCTTTGCCTACGCATCTTTTCTAGTCCAATAACTTGTAAGTCAATAGCCTAAAAAACACAGCACAATATTCATGAGGACTCATTTAACTAAATGAGAACCTCTTCATTATACAAAACCAAAAGCTTCCCTCCAAAACACAAACAGAAGCAAAAGTTCATTGAAGCTGGATGCCTCTCAAGAGCCAGGTTTGAGAGATTGCTCCATGGGGAAGAAGTGCTCTTCTCTCCATGGCAGGTGAAGATAGCCATGGTTCCCAGAGAAGCTCCCAGTTGTAAAGCTTCCCAGTGTTGTCTCCTAAACTACAGGCATACCCTCACACTCTGCTCCTGCTGAAGCACAACACCATGTTGCCCAATAAAGCACTGGTCAGTCTCAGTGGAACTACTCAGAACAGTGAAGCAAGCGGCAGGAATAACACAGATAAAACTTTTCCCATTACGGCAAGTAGCAGCACTGGCCAGAAAAGATCTTGCAGCTAGAGTAAAGAAATGCAGGGTAGTAGAAAACCACTACCAATAGATGGGGAAGGAGAAATATTGAGCAAGCCAAGGAACAACATACCTGAATTCCTCCCATAGTCTGAGGGACAGAAAGGCATGGCTGTTTTCTAGCAGACTTTGATGATAGATCCCCAACAGTCTTTTGATACATATCTCTGTCTAGCAGGTTAAGCCTTTTAAGGTTTAATGCCCCATAAGTTTTTAAACAACAAAAAAAAAAAAGCCCTGCAAAGAGCAGAATCACACCACTTTTTCACCAAGTCAAAACACAAACCGTTCTCTCTGTAGAAGCCATGTGTGACAAAAAAGACTAGGCTCCAGCTCCCAGCACTTACGCAGCACTGAAGTTTTCATTCTCTGGAAGGAAGGTGCAACATGTCTGCAGAGCAAATGATCAGCAGAGTTAAGAAATTGCCCTGCATAGTCAGACAAAATTAAATTAATATGCGATTCCAACTTACTGGAAACCTTCTTCCTCCCTGGTATCCAGTGACAGGATGTGGGAATGGTTCAAAGCTGCATTGGGGGAGGTTCAGGCTAGATATTCGGAAACATTTCCTTTACTGAGAGGGTGGTCAAGCACTGGAACCAGCTTCCTACAGAGGTAATCGATGCCCCGAGCCTGTCAGCGTTTAAGAGGCATTTGGACAATGCCCTTGATAATATGCTTTCACCTTTGGTCAGCCCTGAAGTGGTCAGTCAGTTGGACTAGATGGTCATTGTAGGTCCCTTCCGACTGAAATAGTCTATTCCATTCACAGGAGAACATTCCTTTACACCAAAATGGCATTATCTGAATGAATGCTCCTAAAGTGAAGTTCAGGTCATTCTCTTTAATTTGTAAATTTTTCCTGATATATTAGCAAAATGCCCACATACATTATAAGTCAGTTATTTCCAGTGCTGCCTCAATGCCTACCTCTAGAAATGTCCAACTCAGCACACACTGAGGTGTTCTCTTGACATAAAATTTAAGGAGCTTATGGAAAAAACAAGTCAGCTGAGACACAGTAAATTACCCCTCAATAACCCTATTCTGTCTCAAAGCAAGAGTAAAACCAGTTACAGTCAACAGCAGTTTAGGAAAACTGGTTTTATTTGACATTGAAATGGACTGGGAAGTTCAGGGGGTCAACTGCCATGGCTGAGGTGAGGGGCCAACTATATCCCATGGCTGCCTCAGGAGCCACCTGACCACCGCTGTCACGGCAAAGTTCACAGTGCCCCAAATCTTATACAGAATTCCCACTTCTCATCCTGCAACCTCAGTTTCAGCACGTAGCTCTTGGCCAAACCACTACGTGCACTGACCGCAGGTCATTCACATTGGTCGGCAAGGGACCGGTTAACAGTATGAATTTCACAAGCCCACAATTACAAAACAGATACGAGCAAGTACTCTGTTGGCAATTAGAGCTCCAGCTTTATTTTATTTGTTCTAGTATAAGAGCAGATGTTGCAGTTGTTTGAAGGTTTTTCACAACCTTAATTGTTGACCTTAATTATTGTTAATCTTTCCCATGAAGTGGAGACAGACAGACGCCACCCATATTTTGTGATGAAGATAGTGTCCTGCAGGGTATGAGTAAGAAGACAGTATTGTCTGCCTTCTCCCTCCTGTGCGAAATACAAGGATATTGGGATTGGCTGGCAGCATGGAAGAAAAAGAACGAATGAATGACTCAGCCGTTTTATTTATTTTTTTGGAGGATGCATCTGCTACACAGTTACGCTGTGACACCAAGATTTCTTTCCCCTCCCCAGGAGCGGGTGAAGCTTCCCGGTGTCAGCTAAGGAAGCGCTGTATTTAGACTTCACGACACCTGAAACAGCTGGTACAGAAAGCACCCTGTTCACCTCATTGAGCATTGCTCCGGCTGTAGTATTAAGAAGTGAAGTGCTGAGTTTCACAGGGCAGTATTAGGTTTCATAAACAAGTTCTGAGACCAGACAAGAAAGCATCATTTCATTATGTGCTAGGAACACTGCAAAACTTACAAGAGCTTCCCAGGTCTTTTCCTTTGCTAGTCAGAGGCTTGCCTGAGACTTCTTGCTCAGGCGTGGAAATTTTGTATTCATCTTTTTGCTGCAGAACTTGGAGACTAAGTTTTCTAACCAAGAAGTACATTCCTCTGACTTTGTTCTGCCAAGTGTACTTGAAGATGTTAACTTGGTGTCCCAGTAACTTGAGAACAGGCAATGCAGAGGAGGGACGCTGAAGTTCAGAAATGAAACACAGGATGTACTGATGGTGCAACAAGCACTCCCTATAACCTAAGGCGAAAGCCCCAGAAGTCAGGATAGTGAAGATCAGTTTCATGTTTATGGTTACGTTCAAACAAATGCCCAGAGTGAACTTGGACATAAGGCTGGACCCAAAGACCAGAGTAGAATCGCATCTGCTATCAGAGCTACTGCAAAATATAGGAGATCAAGTCTTTCGCCCCTGCTCCTCACCACAAAACTCACCTTAGCTGCAAGCATCTTCAAGGTTTCTTGACAGGAAGAAAAAATAAGGACTTTTTTTTGTAGTTCCTTAAGAGATGTTATGTTTGTTCATTAAAAAAATTAAAAATAAATGAGTAAGCCAACCTCCATAAGTTCATCAGGCACCCTATATACTAAACAACTGCTGACAGATGACATTTTAAGAAGAGCATTAAAAGACTGTAATAAGTTGCTAGAACAGAAAGAATACAGCCAAGATTTCTGAAGGAAAACATCAAACTGCCAAGCTATTAATTGCTGTATATACTGTCACACCTAAATTGATTTGGACATGGCATGAAAGATGGTAAGTTAGATAAGTTTTCAGAAGCGAGTTCAAGGTAAATCCAGGGAACTGAAAAATCTGGAATTGACTTCTTTACTGAAAGAACTAGTTAAAGCTAGGTAACATAGGCATGACTAATAAATAAGATGGCATGAGGAAGAGTCAGTACTGCTTTTGCAGAAGTTATGACTCAAACCTACCCAAGGTTTATGATACTGTATGGACAAAGACACATTGGAACATTATCTCTAACTAGGGACTCTTAAAAGGACCTGAGCTGCTGTAGTTTGCAGGAGTGGTTCCCCCCTTAACACCCAGCTGAAGGATAAGAATTAAAGGTAGGAAAACAGAGCATTTTTTTCCATACAAGGAATCTCAAGAATGACTGTAGCGGCCATTCTTTTCAACATATCCATAAGCTCTCTCAAATGCAACAAACAAGAATATGACACAAAAATTTTCTGGCAGTATGACGTGTTCGGTCAGAGCTGGAGCTTCACACAAAGCACAGTGGAACAGTCTCATGATCATCAGCAAATGGGCAACCAAAAGGGCAATGCTGATTTCCACAAACTCAAGCCAACGTGCAAAAAGAAAAATAACTCTGCCTGTGTATACTGCTGAAGTAAGTGTCAGGAGTCTGAAGTCTTGTTTGAAAGTAACATCTTGGGAAAAAAAAAAAGAGGCAGATGATACCTTACAAGGAAATACAGTATTAAGAATTAAGGAACTGCTGCAAGCAAAGCAGAATCATGACAAGTCATTAAACCCAGGACACTCCCACTTCTTGAAAACTGTAGGCTGTTATGACACTGAAAGGGTAAGATAGAATTAGAGTACAGAGAAGAGGGATTCTTAAAGCAGAAACTGAACAGAACTGGATCATTCAGCATGGAGAAGAGAGACAGCTGAGGGAGAAGGGGACAGACATCTAGTCAGTTATGGAGGACACGCACGAAGTGCCCAGAGCATGACCATTCCCTCTCAAAAGAAAAGGGTAGGTAAGAGACCTGGACACGAAGCATGAAAATCATTTCCATGGGGTGACTGGACCTATCAATGTGTTAAAATAATAATTTAAGCTAAGCACTGGAGAAAGATCATCAAGGGACAGTGACTACAGTAATGGAGATCCACACTCCAGAGAAGTGCAGCACAGCTCACCATGAAGCAGAAAGGCCTAAAAGCAGAGAAAAACTCCTTGCAGGCTTTCTACCTAAGCAACTGTTACCAATGGCCCAGAGACACATACATAAAACTGTTCTTGGTTAACTTGTGGTCTGATTCAGTACAGCGACAGTTATCGAGAGAAACAGCAAAACTATGCTCACTCGTAGCAAATTATTGCCCTTCTTCTCCAAAGAAGCCCTGTACCAACTCCACTTTCAAACAGGGAAACCAAGACAGCCAAAAAGGATTTTGAGGTCACCCAGCAGGCCCTGGGCACAGGCACTGGCAGAAGGCAGGTTTCTAAGCCAGGACGTCTGCATTCAAGACAGCTGCTGGCCCCGGGTCCCTCTGCTCCAGGTAACATCCCCCACCAGAGACAGAGAGACAGACGGCTACTTGCCCCTCAGCTAGGCTCATTAACAGCCCTTTCACAAGAACTAAGTTCACAATTCAAATTAACACAATTGTTTTTTTTTTTTTTTAATATTCCTAGCTGTGAATTGTGGGTGCTAGACATTAACCTAACGGGGATGGTGAAGGAGAGCTGGAGGGACAGCTACATCACAGAGGACTAGAAGCACAACCTCAGCACCGCCACACTGCATCCTCCAGAAAATGCTGCATCAATTTAACAGATTGGCACCTTTAACAATTTGGCACAGACCTAAAAACTACAGTTGCTAGGCATCCTCCATGTAACATTTACTTTTAACAGCAAGTCCCGCAGGCTGCTGCAGTATGCAGAAGGTACAATACATGTTCCGAGTTGACAAGCACATGCCTAAATGCTGACTTTCTACAACACAAAACATGAACTGCTTCGCCAGGGTGCCTCTCCCACTATTTCCATGGGAATTTACAACATCCAGGATGCAATACATTTCAGCACTGAATACGAAACATGCCATTTTCATAACGAGCATCTAGAAAGTCTCTTCCTTTGCATTTCAGGCCAGGACAAGACCAAATAGAAATCTACGATTAAAGAACATGAAGCTTCCTGCACAAATCTGATTAAGTCCTCCCAAAACCACAACATAAGCCCAACGCCATACTGAAAGAGACCACAGCTGAAAAAGGCCTTGAACATCTCTTATCAGCTTATTTTGAATAAAATGAAAAGTTACTGTCAAAATAGCATGAGAGTCACAACACCGAAGAGATTCTGGCTTTTTCATGTTCTCAAAATAGCATGCTAGAAAGACGTCTACAAAAATCGAAGTTTTAGGTGCATTTTAGCTTTCATCTTGAGCATTAGCAAAAGTTTATCCAAAGCAGCGTTTGCATAAGGCTCCATAAAGCATTCCCTCATCCACAGCCCCACTATGATGAGCAGCAGAGAATGGGGACCAAACACAGCCAGTCACTTGAAAGCCCTCCTAGACCAGAGGATTTGGCTGCTGGAGCGTGCTTGCTCCTTCCCCACTGACCCACATGCCCTGCGCACAGAGAAATTCAGACTCCTCTAACTCGCTCCACTAAAATCCAAGCAATCTAATAGAAGGCGGCAGCAAGCAGCATCACCAAAAATAAAGCCATCAGAGAGAAACTACTTATGTGTAAAGTAATGCTTTGTTCCAGGTGCTTCAACGTGCAAGATATTTTCACTGTACTTCTTGACACAGGAAAGCAAGCAGCAG
This sequence comes from Sagittarius serpentarius, assembly GCA_034782735.1. Taxonomy (NCBI): domain Eukaryota; kingdom Metazoa; phylum Chordata; class Aves; order Accipitriformes; family Sagittariidae; genus Sagittarius; species Sagittarius serpentarius. The sequence continues at coordinate 21,313,514 of JAVKLA010000047.1, read as the reverse complement.
CAGCACATTTTAGGAACCATACTCCCTTCTCCTCCATCCCCAGTAGGCAAACCAGGGGGAAAGTGACTGTCTTCAAACCAGCCCCTCTGCTCCTTGGCTGCCCAGATTCATCCTTGCTGCCCTTCCGCAGGGCAGGGCGAAGCTTGCTCACCGTGACAGGGAGGGCACCACTCAGCTCCTTGCCTCCTGCTCCCTGCCTTCTAGGAATTTCCCAAGCCACCGCTGGAGGATTAATAGCTGCAATGCTATTAAACACTGCAATATCAAAATCTGAATTAAAGCATACAAAGTCTGCCTTAAAAGGAGGATTTTGGGTTTTTTTAACCGCTGGAAAAGCATCTAAGGAACACAACAAGGAAGCAGCATCAAAACTGGCAACTGCAAACAAAACAGGCGAGTTTACTTGCACATTACAGCCTGCCTGCTACTTCAGATTACTGATTGCAGAGCAGTAACTTATTCTCTCCCTAATTGGGTCCCAGTCTAAAATAGTCCCGTTATTTTTAGTATAGTACTTAAGTATCTGAACTGTGCCCTGTACTACCAAAGCTGGCATGCGTCCCTGGCCATACCAGGAATTCCGATATTAAACAAGAACACACATGCCACATATCCAGGCTGACTTTTGTTCTTCCGCGTTGTCTTTAGTGGGTGACTTTAAAGACTTTAAACACTAACAGCCAGCCAAAAGTGGCACAGGCTTATACGCTAATTCTGCATTTAAAGCCTCTCTACTAGCTACTGTGCAACAAGAGAATCAACCCAGCAAGGAAAGAGCAAGGGTTGAGATACCACTGATTATTTAAAGAAAGACACAGTCAGTTTGCTCTTAGCAAGGTAGGGCACAGATAGAAGGTAAGAATGGGGTTATTTCACCTCCATTTTGCTTGTTATGAGTCCATACAAGTTCCGGGGCACTGGAGGATAGGAGAAATCTAAAATGCATCCTGTAACTCATCCCTCTTCCGTCCCCTTCCACACTGCACATACACCATGGATAAATTTAAAACTAGTCAAGAAAAAGGCCTGTGTTAAATATGTTTACACACACACACACAGAAGGAGGATTATGTAAGCTCTGTCTCACAAACAATATGCTGCTTCTGCAGAAGAAATGAGATGATCAAGCAAGACTTGTGCATGCTTCCAAGTCAGTCTTCTCACCTTCCATCAAAGGAGTGACAAGCGTCCTGCAGCATGGTAGCACCGGAGTACAGAGAGCAGAACAAAATCCGAAATAGCTACACAGACTGCATCAACAAAGTCTACCTACCTCCATGAGCTTACTGCGGCTTACCTTGTGCTTTCATCATAAGCTCGTTTTTGTTAGACCAGGAAGAACAAGTTCCCGTGAGGAATTTACTCTGCCCTTTTATCAAGTACTTTGCAGAGAGGAACTCTATGAAAGAGCTTTCAAGACAAGATCCTAACCTGAAAGACGGCTGCCAGCCAACAAAAATTTGTTAGTCTCTATTACTAGACCATCTGTTCTTGAAACTGTACGTTCCTTTTCAGAAACGGTCTTATTTTGTGAACAGCATTAGCATTGTTCACTGTCTCCGCTCTGTAAACATCCCCTTATCCAACATACTTCTAGATCTGGTGGTGACACAGGACCAAGCCTCTAGTTTATCATATGATTATCTAGCCATCTTGGGTTCACTGGTATATTTCAGTACTTTCTATTTTAAAGTATTCTAGTCTCAGACACCACCAGAAGCACCATATATAAAACCTTACATGGCTTCTGAATTATGGCTAAGCTGATCAGGGGCACCAACTGAATGATATTCTCAAACCCAAATCTGACAAAACCAGCTGAGGTGAAGATTCAGCCTTTTGGCATTTGCTCATTAACTGTTTCAATGGGTTGATTCTGGATGAAAGAACTTGCCTTTGTATTTGAAGAGAGCTTTCTGCCACTGACTGTTCTCTCATCTCCAGTTTTTAATTGGCTTGCAGTTAATCCTCAGACCCAAGATGTTTAAGTTTTGCTACTGCCCATACATGACCAAAAGCAAGCAATAGTTAGTTGTTCTTCCTTGCTAGCCAAAGAGGTCAAACAAAGTCCATTCATCTGCACTCCACTAAAAGAGCAATAGCCTGAAGACAATTATTGGAATACCAAAATAAGTGAAGGTGAAGCAAGAGACATCAAAAGTATCAAAGACTCATTCCATAATTGCACAGCAATAAAATAATCATTAAGGGAAAGGTCAGCCCACTCATCACTTTCAAGAAAGCTACAGGTAACAAGGGCAAAACAGAAAAAAAACAACCAACCCAATACTAGTGATGATAGGACAGAGGAGAGAGAAAAAAAAAAAGAGATTGAATCAATAAAAATTAGATGAATCAACTTTCTCTCAAATTAGCTAGTTTTCATGAAATTTGGTCATGAACATGTTGAACAGTTTGGGTTTTTCTTAAAGCTTCAAACTACTAGCAGTTATTTTTGAGAGCTCATAGCAGATTGACAAGGTAACAGAGGCTGGAGAATGGCAAACAGTGATAGCCTACAGAAAAGGAAGGGAAAAGAGTGGAAAGAAGAACCTGAAGAATGATAGTTGTTGCTTATTTGCACATGGACTGCTGTTAAACCCACCTGCTAGCACTGAAAAGAAAATAAGAGATCGAACTCAACAAAAAATGATTGTTCATGGATAAGCCAGGTCAAACCAACTCAACTTCCTACTATGGCAAAATAATATATTTTAGGAACATAGAAGCAGTAGACACTGAATCTTGACACTAGCAAAACCATGTCAAAAGATTCAAAACATTCTTATGAAAACTGAAGAAAACTTTGTCATACAGTTATCAACGCAAGCTGTCATCTTATAGCAGATTTTAAAGTGACTGGGTAACTGCATCGATTTCTCATTTGCTCAGAGTTGAAAAAAATGTAAAGACTCACAAAATAGCCTAACATACTGAATAACCTCTGGCAGAGATCTGCCCTGGTCCCACACTAGATAATGAAGGAGAAAATTACACTCATTAAACTCGGGGAAGCTGCTAACTTAAAGCTGCCAGCTAGCTGGAAGACTAAATTTAAAGCAAGTTTTAGAAACTGGAAAATTCTTTGTTGAGAAAGAGGCAAATACCATACAGGAATGTACAGAGGAACATATGTGAGAATTGTGAAGCAACAGTTCTGTTCTACTCGTGGCTGATAAAGCTTCCAGCATGACCCCGTATCCAGTCTTTAGCAAATTTCAGAAAAGATCAACTGGAAAGGATCCAAGCAAAAGCAATAGAAACATCACAGAATTAGAAAAACATGACATCTGGGAGGAAAAAAGAAAAAACAGAATGAACTGGAGCTCAGCCAAAAGAAGAGAAAGTAAGGGTCACGACAGTATCTTTCAAATACATTAAAGCCTGCTGCAAAGAAAGAGGGAAGAGTCTGTTCTCCATGCCCAGAACTTTCAGAAGAAACAGAAATGTTTAAAAAGCAACAAAGAAGATTTAGGAAAACATTACTGGGTGGAGTGGCAGGGAGGGTGTGGTGTGAGGGCACTGGGGAAAAAGGAAAGAAAAACACCAAGTCAAATTTGCTAAAAGGAAAAAACCCAATGAGTCAACAGACAGACTGTCTGGGGAGTACACGGAGTTTCCCCATCACCAAACTGCTGTCAAGAACACAACTATACTCTAGCTTTTCATTGACTAGTTGACCTCTCTAAAGTCTCCTCTCCAGATCTAGGACAGTGCTACAAGAAAAATAAGCTTAACACAGATGTGTTGTCCGTATAAGAAGGAGATGAGACATTACCCAAAGTGAGAATACCAACAAACTATGTGCCAACTGTAATCTTCTTAGAAAAACAACCCCCCAAACACCCCCTCCAGCCCTCCCCTCCAAAAAAACCCAAAACCAACCCACTGCAAACCTTACACGTTAAAATATCATTTTTAAAAAAAGTCTAACCCATGTACTTGCCTCTTGATACAAGGATCCAACTATGTCCTAACACTACAAACCAACCAGAACCTGACACAGAGGCATGTGGCCAACACCCTGTGGAGAGCAGTGCTGGGAATTTTGCTCTCCAGTCTCACTCTGGAGGACAAATAGCAGAAACAACACTTTTACTCTAATGTCTTGAATATTTTTTTTATGCTTAGCCACAATCTATGAGCTATAGATCAAAATCTTAAGGTTTCACTGGCTGTCAGGTTTTTGAAAGGTACAAGGAGTGGGGAAATTTCTTCTTCCAGAAGAGCATGGAAGAGAATCACCCATACACTGTTACTCCAGCACAACTAACTGAAGTCAGTACCGTAAAGTGCAACCCTTCTGCAGCCTGGCATTAACTCTTACCCAGTAGCAAGCATCTCTGGAAGTTTGGGAAAAAAAAACCCCAAACAAACCCAAAACCTCAGTCCCTTCAATTTTTTCTTTAGCTCATGGATTGTGAGCATTGAGCTGTACCCACCAGCATATTCCAAACTGCATTTGTTCTCACTATGTAAAACCTCTGGGAGTATCTACAGGAAACGAACTCTGATTAGACATAACTGCAAGCATTATCATCTTATTCAGCCAGTTTTCTCTCTCCAGTTCACCTCCCCACACACACACCACAGTTTAGCCTCCACCATTTGCATCAATGGAAGTAGCTGCAGACAGGCATTTCACAAATCTCCCAAATCCACTTATTTTAGCCTTTAACCATGCAACTGGAAGATATTTAAGCGTGCCACAGAGGCTTAAAGGAGGCTCTGGAATTGCATTTGCTTTATATCATACACTGTCAAAAAGACAGTAATTTGCCATCTTTTCTTGAGCATCCCAGAGTAAGATGCTGATGCAGGGTTAAATATTTAAGGCTAGTTCATGCAGTTTTCCTTAAATCTGACTAGATCTAACCCCCTCTTGTTTGATGAAGTAGGAATTATATGTGAATATCACAGCAACAGCAAGGAGGATCTAAGAGTTAAGATCAGGTTTCCATGCATGGGAGGGGCCTGCTGTGGATTTACAGGATTAGCACCAGTGCCCTTCCCTCCCTATCCGAATGACTGTCCGCTCCCCGCTTTGCATCTTTACAACTGCAGATACTGGGATCTTGGAGTACAAGGCTGACAGTCCACAAAGGCAAAGCACTAGTCTAAAAAAAAGAGGGCACTAAAGAGTGAGAGGGCTGGGAAATGAAAAAGAAGAGAAAATTTTTTTAAGTCAGTAGGTGTAGACATTTTAAGTCAAGATAGTTGAGCAGGCATTGCCATTTCATAGAGTTCAGAGGTGCCACTGTTTGCATTCAGAGCAGAAGCATTTTTGCTTAGGCACCTCACTGTGTGGTAAACCCTGGAATCCCCGGCTGCCCAAATGGCCACCAGACCACAGGACACAGCAAATAAACATCTACTCAAAAGTGACACTTCTGGTTTAGACCAGGACTGAAGTCAGGCCAGGTTTTAGACGTGAATTAGCTACCTGTATCACAAGTGGGATGTTTACTGTGCATTGTGGTATAAATACTTGTCCTCTCCTGATTTTTTTCTTCCTAACACTTCCTCCACCTTTGAAAAGGCAATCATCATCTCCGAGAACTTAATTTCCACGGGCTGTGATGTGCAAGCAAATGCAGAATAATACAGCCATCACACGGGTAAAACATGGCCCCCAGAAACAGCAGGCTTTTCCCATACAGACGCCTGACAGCAGGTCCAAGAACGTGTTAGCATTACTTGGAAAAGATAATCATATCAGTAATCATTTTCAGAGCCATGATCTAGCCATGCTGTGAGCTAAGACACTCCCCCACCCATCACATCATCTTCACCTGAGGGGTGTGGCGGGGAGAAGCCTGCTTTGCCTTTCCTCTCCATCACACTAGAAATACCTACATGACTATGGAAATCAGTTTGATTCCTTCTCCTCTCACATTGCTGAGAAGTGGGTGCATTGGGCGGGGGGGAGGGGGCGGATTTAAAAAAAAAATCAAGTCAATTAAACAGTTGAGAGTTGTCAATATTGCCCTTGTTTGGGCAATCTTCTAGGTTCTCACCATGTCTCCCAAACTCCTTTAAAGTAGCTTTCCCTCTCCCCTCCCACTGCTGCAAAACACACGTATGAGCAGAGAAGTCACTTAGAAAATGGCAGTCAAATCCTCAAAAACAAGGAAGGGTTTCTAATCTTTCTTTCACAGTAAGTATCACAAAAAAACAACCCCAAAACATTCAGTTGGTGTTTATTTACATCCAAAATCCAGGGAAAGTTTACATTCTTAGTTAAAATTTAGCTCTTTAGTCTGTATTCAGTTCTTCCTCCCTAACAATGGGATGGCTTAGTCCTTTCTCACAGGATGCAAACGGGTATGGAGATTCACTCCCTGGTGGAAGATGACATCATATTTCAAAGCTTTATAGGTTAGGTCAGTTTTAGGATATAGCTACTTTGGGCTGCTCTGCTTTGGTTTATACAAATCCTGTTATTTCTTAATTGACCAGACAAATCTTTAGAATGCGGCCATGCTGCAAAATCATCTTCATTGATAAAAAAAACCCAAAACATTTGAAATCCAGGCTGCACTAAGGCAACAAGGCTGTAACAGACTCTTCTAACAAAAGTGGCAGGAAGTCATTAAGTTTCATTTAAGCTACCTAGAGTATTTGGTTAATTTTAAACTTCTAATGGATTTCAGAGGCAGCATCTCTGGTGAAAGTCACTTAATACAGTCCTTGCAGTGCACTGGTTTTCTAGGGACCACATTCGACATGGCTAGGGCATCATGTAAGCACCAGTTATGCCATAACAGTAGTACTTTTAAAGGGATCCCAGAAGACCATAGGAAGACATAACCTGAAGCTCTCTCCTCCAAGCCCCTCAGCTCTGCACACAGCCACAGCCCTGCAAAGCTTCCACGCTGCCATCGAGCCCCACTGACCCCTGGCCCAGCTTGAAACTACAGCTCCCATTGCACACTCTGACAGGAACCAGGCCTGCATACATCACGTTGCTGAAAGGCTTCGTTGTAAGGTCACAGAGGTACCAAAGTGTTGAATGCACGTGGGATGTGGCATGCATTGAACTGCAGAGGAGATACACCCCTCTCAGACACCATAAAGGGGCTGTATAATATAGTAAATATAGTCAGAGTACACTAAACTAGTAAATTTCAATTGAAACCATGCTGACAATGCCCTAATCCTGACCTGCAGAAGGATGTTAGTCACACTGACCTTGAGAAGCAATACATTGTTCCTTTCACCTTTTCCCTCATCTTCCCATGCCACATAAATAATCAGCTTTATCTATGGATCAATTATAAGGCCTATACCAAACTCCAGCATACCACTTAACTACATCAATGATCATCAAGGATCCTTCATGAGCAAGTCTTCAACATCCATCAGATATTCCAGAAACTCTGTACCGTAGACACAGTCTCCACCATGAAAACCTACTTCTACTCACAGTGTCAGTACAGCACATTAGGACAGTGCAAAGCACAAATGGCAGGCTGGTCCTACTGCAATATTGTCTCCCTCTTGGTAGACCTTTTCAAGACTCTTCCTTTACTTTACAATAGTGGTGCTCACCACCAACTCCAGCTCCCTGTACTTAGTCACTGCTGGGGGCTTCTGGCAACCTTCACAACCCTGAGATGCATACACCCCACCCACCCCCGAGAGAGAAACGGGGTATTTGGGAAACCAGGAGGGAAGACAGCATGGCCACAGGGCTGCTGGAAGCAAAAAATGATATCGCTAACAAGCGAGCTGCAGGGAGGCAGCCCTGGCCACAGGACAGGAGGGGGAGCAGAAAAAGCCACTTTGGCAACCTCCAGCCTTTCTGCACAGCAAGCCAGGATTTAGAAGAGTTTGCAAGCTCCTCACATAAAGCACATGCTTCCTTGCTTTGCTTCACAGAGTTACAATCGCAGAATTAGAGGATACTGGCAGGAAGAGGTGAATTAAGACCAGTTCTGCATGGATGAAAGCATCATTGCCCACACAGTGCAACGATTTATGGCTCACCCATAGGTTTAGGCAAAAATTCACTCTGACCACACAGCTTGAAGGTAGATCCATACTCAAACATTGACTTTAGACAAGCCGCAGTTGCGCACAGGAAGAAAGCTTCAGTCCCCACACACTTTAAAAAAATAAATTAAAAAAATTAAAATAAAAAAATAAGCAGTCCCATGGATGCTTCTCTGGCTGCACGAATCTTCTCTGAATCACTGCCAAAGTCAGTACGGATACAGCATGGCTAAGTCAAGCATACAAGTTGGCCAGATATCCTGAGAAGAAGAAGAAATTTGGTATTTGTATGCAACCATGTTAGCGTGCCCATAAAAATTATTCTCACTTATTACTTCCTTCATCTCAATAACCCAAAAACCTAATACAGCTGTGCAAAGCAACTGAAGCATTGAGTAGCATTTGTTATAAAACCTGAACTTCATTCAGCAGCTGGTATAGTGCTTGAAGTAAAACACAGGGTATGGGGAGAACATTCAATACGTTTTGTCATTCTTCAAATGACTTTGCAGAAGACAGAAAATGGTTTTCGACAGAGGCAGACCCCTGTAATAAAGGCTCAGAAAAAGTCTCTTCCTCAGTCCATCCAAGACTTTATGTATAACAGAGCTGGTCCCCAGCCAGAAAGGCTTAGCTAGTCAATTAGCTCAACCTTTTTTGTGTTAGAATTATGGAAAAAGCCAACCAGAAATGTTTCTGAAGAGAAATGCCAGTCACTGCTATGCAATCCAGAACCCAAGAACCCAAACTCCAGGTCTTTCCAAGCTCTGTTTGGTAAAACGATGGAAAGCCATGACATGTCACCTTGCCCTAAAAACGATTCCACATTTAGCACGGGCAAGAATAATAACTGAAATTACTAAAGAACTTATTTTGGTTTTCAGTTTGCAGGGTGGTTGGATGTTGGTTTTTTTCCACCCAGGCTAAAGCCTACTAGATTTAGCAAGGCTGAGAAATCTGCAGCTCTATCCAAGGCAGCTCCTCAAGAGTCACAGGAGTTTATGGGTGAGATCTGCCCGACAGCCACCAAGACCATTTCCTAGCAGACACAAGAGTAGTCACCTCTAATGCCTTTATTTGACTCTGGCTATAGAAATCCCTCTTTGTCAGAGTGGAGCAGCTGAACCAGCTCACAGGCAGCTCTGGGACCATAACACTGGGAAAAGGCAAGAGGCTCCCAGAAAAAACATTTCAGACGATAACTGGCCTGAAACACGTATGTTTTACAATGTTTCAGGGCAAGTCAACCAAACCTTCAGTGTTCCTCACAGCACTGTCGTAAGTATGAACAGCTATTATGCTTGGTATTTCTCATAATATGAATAATGATGGATTTATTACCAGTTACTTCCTCAGTTGCTCTGGTTTATGGTGATCATATAATAAGATACAGCTACACATACCTTACATAATTTTCTGAAACTGTGAAGGTGCTATTTTTATCTTTTCTTAAATGTACAAGAACAATGGTAACATTTTCGTTACGGCAGAGTAGCTCAATAAAAAACCCCACCTACCATGGTCACATTTAATACTTATTTTAAGAAAACAACCCAACAACACATGTCCATTTTCTTAAAAAAAAATTTGAAAGACATTAATAAAGACACCATCGCTCAGATTCACGTTTCGGGGCAGCATACGGATCAGACATAAGGGTAACACAAGTTTTTTTTCCCTAACCCACACCCCACACACACACCCCACCGCCCCCATTGTAGAAAACTCCCTTCAACAGGTAAACCTTGCAAATACAGGCAGGCTGTGGAGACGCTCTGCAAAGCCAGGTCTAGTCTTTAGTTTGTTGCCTGTGTAGCTCCATAACACTTATTGGAATTCCCAAAGAAAAACCCTACGTTGGATCTTCATAATAATCAGTAAGCTTCCCCAGCCAAGCTTGCCTAGAAGTTTGCCACCACCAAAAGGAGAGGGGACCCATTCTTCCCTTTCCCATTTCTTTCTCTTCCTTTCCCTGGAAGGGCACCTCACCTTGGGTGCCCCACCACATGCTTCCAAGAGCTAATCCCATCCTCTAATCCAGAAGAAAACCAATCCCAGAAAAAACAAGCACTCAGGACAGCTTTCTACCCAGTTCGAGAGTCAGCGATGAGCATGTGTAGTGAACAGACAATTTGGCCTGAGGTAAGAGACTCAAATGCTCTGACAAAAATGACATCATCTTTCAGTAGCAGTGAGCTCTTAGTATGGCCCACTTCTTTTGAGAAATGAAGACCTGCCTGTCTTCTAGGGGAAAAGCCTCTTCACATTGCAGATTTTTCACAACAGAAATTTGTATTTTAGCACTCTGAAAAAAAGAGACTTGTATCACTGATGGCTGCACACTAGCTGTCTCCCTGAAACTCTACTGAGCGCTGCCAAATTGACCTGATGAGTTATGGTGACATTTCTGTAGGTGATGTGAAGTAGCCCATCTGAATTTTAAATGAGAGAAGCCTGGGGAACAACCCTTGTAAAGAAGAGTTGGACTGTTGGACATGAAGGACCCAAGAAGTTCTCAGAGACAAATACAAGCAAAACAAAGTCAGGCTGTTACAGCACAGGACTTCACTTTTCAAAATCGCCTATTTTCCAAACACCCATCAGAACTTCTCCTGCTCCTGGGAAAAAGAGTTGAACTATTTGCAAGTAAACCAGGGCAAATTATATATTTAACAAAATTAGCTAAGGTTAAGACTAGCAAGACATCTTGTAATGCCATTCTCCTACCAAAGGCTGTATCAGCAGTACTGTTTTCCAAAGGACACTGGGGAGGGAAGTTACTCAACAAGAACTCAAGCCGGTGTTCCAAGTGTCATCACACACCTAAACTCATCCTGTTGTGCACAGCATCAGCTGCAACATTCTTTGCAAGGCTCCTCTGACCTTCCATGTGTTAACAATGCAATCCACCTTTGCCAGCAAGGAACTCCACCGAGGTTTTTCCTGACCTTTTTAGCATGAGCTCTAGAACAAAAAATGCATGCCAAATGCAAAACAAGCCTGAGCACACATCAGAGATGCCAGCAACCCAAAGAGCATTTGCTCTGCACTCCTACGGCTCATCTCGTAGCCTCCTTGCTCAATTCTCCTGAAGCCTTTTAGAAAAAAACCCAATGCCTCTTCTGAAACCTCTCAAATGGTAAATGTCATGACTATAGGTAATGTTATAATAGCCTACCAGTAAAGAATATCAAAAGCTATCAGTTCATGAAAATCATGTATAATCTGTGACATTCTATTTTGATCATTTCTAGAGCACAATGATGGGATATTTTGATTGCTTTCCCCTTACAGGGCCTTCGTTAAGAACCATCATTTAAAAACAAACACTAAAGCTCGGTACCCAGCAGCCAGGGAGGAAAAACAAATGAACAAACAACCCCAAAACCCTACAAAAAAAACAACCAAACAAAAAAAATGCTTTTGGCCTCAGCTGTTTGGACTTCAGGATTCATGAATGAAATACTCCATCACCAAAGACATAATGTTAAAGCTGGTGAGCTTTTTGGTAGTGTTAAAAATGCATGCGTTCTGTGTCTAGAGTATAGATGCTGATGGCAAATCTGCCTCTAGCATAAGATCTAGCAGCAAGTAGTAGTTTGTCCTCACAATTGTTCCACAGATATCCTTCTCCTGGAAATTGTTTACTATATTCCTTGCTGCAACCATGTACAGTAACTGGAACATCATAGAGCTGGATAGGAAAAACAAAAGCAACCTGACCCACCAAGAAACCGTCTGCCAGCACTTCAGCCATTGTTCTGCAAAATATCAAGGCCTGAATTCTGACATAATTCCCTGACATCTTGGCTGATGTCAGCACAAGCAGCTATTAGAATGAAGAACGATCACCCACAAGACATTAATTCAGGAAGAATCAATGGCCTTGCAATACATATTTCTCCCTTAACATTCTCCTAAATGGACTTTAATACATTTGAGCCAGAAGGGAAAGCAGGCCTTTTAAGAAAGGCTTTGGCACAAGACAAATATCACAAGCTTCTGATTTTTTAGCTTTTCCAGCTCCTTGAAGCTTAATTCCACACTTGCGCTTTGATATAATAAAAGCTCTTCATTCCTTTCCAAGGATGCTCAGAGCATTAACAGTACACTAAGCAAGACCAACCTACAGATTTTACCTTCCCCCAGTCCTTCTCACCCCCTCTCCCAATTCCCATTTAAGCAGAGAGAACATTCTCCTATCTGAATCTGTACCTAGTAGTTTGGCAGAGATGAACATCATGGAAAAGAAGGAAAGAAGAAAGCAGGAGGGGCCAAGAAAAAAAAATAATCACTTCTCCATTTTCATTTCAGCTCTTTAAAGCTTCTGCTCCAATACTTTTTAATATACAACTATCTTGTCCTACCATCCTCCGTGTCCTCCATTAAAATCAAGATCCAGGAAAATTTTCTAACAGTTTCTCTTCTAGAAAAGGATCCAAATTCTTGGCTGCCAGTTAGTTTTGAAATCTGAAGCACGCTCCAAACATATGAAGCATGCACAGACGCAGAGTCCAGTTGCAACTCCCTGACCAAAAATATGTTTGTGTCAAACTGTTCTGTAATGGGAGCATCTGCAGTGGAAGAGATTTGGGTGACATTTCAAGGTTTCCCTTCCCCATGGTTTCAAAACCAAAATTAGTACCTGAAGATGACCTAGAAATAAAGCTAATCAAAGGAAAAAAGAGCTTCTGAAAACAGTCTGTGCTACAAACCAACAACATGAGTTAGGACAGAGCTGCAACCACTTGATCAAGTTATCAGAAAGGCAGAATTTAGATCCCAGGCATTGAAAGAAGTTTTCAAGTGTTCATCAAGTGCTAATCTCCACCATGAAAAGAGTCTGCGGACTTAGAGATTCTCCCTGGTTATTGATTTTCTCACCAGGGATGCATAATGGAAGAATGATACTGGTGTCACGGAGTATTATCCGCCCTTACTTATCTGCAGCTTTCAGCAACGACAGGCTCAGCTTCACAGCAGCCGCTCAGTTTCTCCAGTTTCTCTGCTGACACAAATTCTGCAGCAGTAAGCGTGAAGGGAGCACAAGGACCATGCTATGAAGCTTACTTTGCGAGCAAATGCAGAAATCCTCACCGCTGCTCAGCAGGAGAGTTCCTTCCCACTGGGCTATAGGTTTATTCCACCAGGATGGCATGGCATTTCCTCTATGGTTTGCTTGCCAGGAAAAGTCATTTCCTATTTTTGTCCTGTTGAGAACTAGTAGAAACTGGCATTGATGGAGGCTGGGAAGAATCAGAGGCTGGTTTGCTAGTGGTTTAACCAAACATGTGTTTACAATTACCCCATTCATCATGACCTGCCTGTGTAAAACTGCCTTTTGGAATTCGCCCATGTTCCTTGGGTTTGGCCTCCAAAAAAGCTGAAACAGACTTGCTAAGAAATACATTGTTTGAATAGTACTGCTGGAGCAACAGAACCATCCAATAGTTAATACTGTAATCATTAATGCAACTGTTGGACATTAAGAGCAACATAGCTGCTCAACTTGTTGCTGTTGGCCTAAGGATGACAGCATAGCAGCAGGAGGGTAAGATAATGGGAAAACCTCTTGCAGCCTTCCCCTGGAGTCCAACAAAAGAATACAACAGAAACAGGACACAGTGTTTCTTTCTCAGATACTCTACAGCATCTGCCCACAAGAAGAGAACGCAGAGACAGTTGTGGTGTTCCCAGCAAACTTGACTGGCACCAACTCCCAGCAAAATCACCTCTGCACCCAAGGACTATGACTATCACCATAGTTCCAAAGCTCTTTTCAGAAATACACTGCGCAGTACAATTAAGATTTGCAACTTCCCTCACCCTCTCCCCAATTCTCACTTCGGGGATGAGTAAGCAGAGTCTGTCCTACCTTCACGTGCTAAAGGGGGAGTTTCTCACTGCTGATCCTTTCTCCAAAGAGAGGTCAAACTATTCTAGCAAACAAGCTTTATCCCATCATACCTGAACCAGCATAATCTCAAAGCCAGCAGTGCTGAAAGCTGCAGAGAGCTCCAAGAGGGACATGCTTCACCTCTCGCAGTATCAGTGAGGTAGACTTTCATGCCATGTGTGTAGATTATGCCATCTCTAGTCTAACAATCTACAAGCTTGATACAACCTCTAATTTTACTTCATGATACACACCAGAGAACTGCAAATTTTCCTCTACTGTTTTCCTCCCTCCAAAGTTATCATTTGATACCCAAAGATATAATGACTTACCAAAAATGACTTATCAAAGGTTTCTGAAAGGCTTCGGGAAGGAAAAGGTCCCTCACACTAACAGTATTAGTCACATGCTGGTTTAGCCATGCTGCTGGAGAAGGTCTACTCTGCTAAAAACATCATCCACTTAAAACAACCAGCCTTCATGATGGCTAGCTTTTGCTGTAGCCATTCAGGAGCAGCAATTTGCATCTCCCCAAGGGTTAACTAATTAGGATGCAATTAGCAGGTTTCATTAAAAGCTCTCTTGGCTTATAAATGAGCATTAACGCTGAGTTTTGAAGAACCCATGTGATTCATCCTGCCTACACTTCCATTCAATCTGCACCCGAGTCTCTGGTCCTTTCCACTATGGGTTGTTTCCCTGTAAAAACCCAAGCAGCCACATAGCCACCACCTTCTCCTAACAGAAAATGACTCACCCAGTGCTCAAAACCTCATGCTTTTGTGAGGGTCTTCCAACAAATTATCAAGTTCATTGGCAGCACTGGCTCCTCACCATTAAACAGAAATCGATGGTCTTTTCTGTTACAGAAGACCAGGAAAGACAGAACTGTTCATGAGGACACTACCCTAAAGTAGGGCTTGAACTTGAAATGCCTTCAGTCCCGACAGCCAGGTCCATTTGCTCTGCATGAACTGATCCGTCTGTGACTGATGAAAGACCCTAAGAAAGCAAAGGGGGAGATGAGTTTTCAGGCAATGGATGCACATCAGTGCAAATGTGAAGATCTCTTAGAGTTTCAGCATAACTTGGCACTGGTGGTGACACTTCATGAATCCTTCCATCTTCAGTACTCCTTTGCGCATCGTAAGTCAAAAAGCTGCTAGAAACCACCACCACCACCACTTTCAGATGAATGTACCTGTATAAAAAATGTAGTGCCTGTCTGTCCCTCACATCAGGCATATGCTGAAGAGACAGTACCCAGGGGAATGAAGCATTCCAGCAAAGGGACTGTAAAGTATATCCAACCAGATCTCATGAAGTCAGGCTATTCTGGTTGTTCCATCACTGAAGACATCAACAGTCTGTTTGTAGACAGGATGCCTCATACTGATCAACAATTTTCTTTTATGCTGCACTCCTAGCGGACTCTGGCTTCCTTGGATAGTCCTCTGCACATCCACAATGCAACAGAGGAGCCTTATTGAGAGAACCGCTGTCCAAAAAGATCATCCAATTCGACAGATGGCATGAGAATAGGAAAGACCTGGCACAGGACTAGTTCAGAAGTGCACAGCTCAACAAGTATAAAGAAAGAAAAGTCAATGAGGTAACATCTGTTTACCTGATAATATTACATTTCATAACCACTGGTTTGGGAGAAGAAGTGATGGGAAACAAGACTACTTTGCCACATCCAAGTTTAGGTTGCAAAGTACTCTCCTGACCAGCAGGCAGTGCAAGGAGAACAAACCTGTAAACAAAGTTCAGTGCTTATAAAAGGATTCATTGGCAACCTCATTCCTCATGATTCCTAAAAAGATAGTGGAGTTTCACCGTTTCGGAAAAGGATCTCCATTCCTAGATTCCCCTAGGTGAAGGGTCACAACTGGTATATTTTGGATATGCTCAGGAGCAGGTCCAGTTTCCAAGAAAAACAATCCTAACTTCTTAGCCTGCTTTTCTACAGAAGGAAGTTTATGCAATCACACTAGCCAAGCCAGTTGGCAAGTTTCACGCAAGCCTGACAGAGGCAGAGGTCTCAAGAGTTATCTTCCTCGTTTGTGAAAACACTGGGCCAGGTGGACACACATAAGAAATGCTGCACTGTGAACTGGCATCAATACCCTCATAGCTGAGACAAATCCAAAGAAAAGCAGGCTTCCTTAGTCTTAGTTTGGACAGAAATGCTGGTTTAAAATAAAGAAAAGCTTTTCCCTTGACCCCACTAATAAAGTTCACATAGAGGTTTAGAGTAAAAAGGCCAGCAGAAACTGGTAAGGCTTTTGCACCACCGTGTTTGCTGTAACCAGTGAAATTTTCACCTGAGCAAATACTTAAGTGCATCCTAAAAACACATACCACTGGTCATCAAAAGGCACCCCCTTCTCTCCTCCCCACCCTCAGCTTCCAGGTGTCTGAAGAAGAACCTGAGTGCATTTCCCACACACACACACTTCCCAAGACAGCACTCGGCTGGTCTAAGCAAAAGTTCTGCCTAGAAATCTGGCCTCATTTAGCACTGTCACCATAAACCTCCATAACCACACGTGCAGGGACATGGCAGAAGGGAGGAGAGGAGCGACAGCACGGTCCCACCTGCTGTGACGCTACCCGGGAGCCCCCCGGCTAGCCCGCTGCCACCGCTACACACGCCCAGGGAAGCTGCTGGTGCCTCACAGTCTAGAGGGACATCTGCTAGTTCGGTGCTGTCAGAAAACAAACTCCCAGTGCAACACTCTCGTGCTGCTGGCAGAAGTGGCACATGACCCAGCTATGCCTTTCCTCTGCCAGCTGTGAACTCCCCGCCTTGGAAGGATCCCTTCACCAGAGAGATCCAGATACTTTTTGCCCATTTACACCCTGAGTGCAGCTGAGAACATGACCAAAGATCTCTAAAAAACCTTTGTGACAATTCTTGCTGGAGTCATTTAAATGCTCAAAAGATAGAGGGCTGCAAATATTTGTTTTATTCACAGACCGCATGGTACATGCTTAAGCAGAACTGAAATGCAGAGATCCATTTTGCATTTAGGCAGTGCTTTTGGACTACCTAATAAAAAACACAGGAATACATTACTGAAATCCAGGTGTGGCTGTATCTGAGGATGAAAGCCAACTCACACAGCAGTAAGGGAGGAGATATTTTGATTAACAAAACCAAGGAAAACCATGGAAGTACCACAAGATCTTTAATATGTAGCCAGGGCAAACAAGACCTACTTTAAGAACAAATAAAGTTCAAGTGAAGAAAATAAATCAGAGTATAACATGGCAAAATGATCACTGGAGGCAAGCGTCAGGGTCTGCCGCTCCGTCAGTTTACCGTTTACAATAAGGCTACCAAACATTGCTCTTCAGGTTTGTTGTTTACTCTACATTGTGCTGAATTTTAAAGAGTTCTGCTTTGGGGAAAGAAAACTCAAACAGCCTTGGTATTAGCATATAACTGTACAAAGATAGCCAGAGGAATATGGCTCTGGAACAGCTCTCCCTCTTCTGCTGCACTGAGGTAAGCCCTCCAGGAAGACTAGCACTGCACGGGAAGAGCATCCTGCTGATCCCCTGCACCCTTCACACTGCATACGAGGAGCATCTTGCTGGCCCCTGCACCCTTCCCCAGCCCCAAAATGATCACGAAGCACAGCCAGAGCTGCCATTTAAAGTTTCAAGCGTATTTCCTTTTTCCATGAAGGTTTTCTAATCTCCATGTGTTTGTGGTGGGTTTTTTTTAACCTGTCCTCATAACTCACTCCTTTTAATCCTAGGATTAGCCTTGCTGCCCTTCTCCATACCTTTTCTAGAGCTTTAAGTACAACTGGTCTCTAGACACAGGAACAGATCGAGTTGGAGTGTTAACACATCACTGCTCCACGTCCTACAAAATCTCTGTTCAAATGAGTAATTGCTCAGCACCTTTAGGAGGCAACACAGTTTCAACTGTCCCTTAGAAGCATAACTTAAGGTGGTAGTTACCCACATCCCTCCTATACCCCTCTCGCTTCCCACCCACCCCCCAATTCATTCTTCTTTAGTGAAGGGAAAAGCAAACCACATTCTTCGGAGCTGTTTTAGAAAACCTGATCAATGCTGCTTTGACATACCAGCAACACATGTTCCCATTTCAACAAATGGGAACATTTCAGGCAGACCACCACTTCATATGGAGTGGGGCTCCAGGCTGCTGAATCATCACTTTCCATCCTGCTGGCAATAGAGTTACGCGATGCTTCAAAGGAAAGCGGGGGAAAAGGGGGGGGGGGGGGGGGGGGGGGG